>JASSUY010002449.1:0-34426 GCA_032466535.1 Forpus xanthops
TGTAGGGTGACAAAGTGGAGAGCAGGGAGGGATGGGCTGTAGGGTGACAAAGTGGAGAGCAGGGACGAGATGGGCTGTAGGGTGACAAAGTGGAGAGCAGGGAGGGATGGGCTGTAGGGTGACAAAGTGGAGAGCAGGGGACGAGATGGGCTGCAGGGTGACAAAGTGGAGAGCAGGAAGGGATGGGCTGCAGGGTCCCACCAAAACCATCACCCACCCCATGGCCAATGACAGCTCTGCACCCACGGATGCTCCCCGGCCCCACAGCCACTGCTCTGCTGGGACCCTTACAAGTGGAAACCAGAAGAGATCAGGGGAGCAGAGGCTGCTTCCTGAACACAAATACCCGCAGAACCGAACCACCCCTGTCCTCAGCCTCCGAACTGCAGCCTCCATTCCAGATACAGTGAGGGAGGAGTTTGGGATGGAAGGGACCTTCAAAGGTCACCTCCCCCAACCCCTGAAGAAGGAGGTTGAAGGGGCACCAAACCTCTTGGAAGGAACCTCCTGAAGGCACCAACACCAAGTGACACTGAAGCATTTTGTAACGTGATTCAGATGCAAAGAGCTCACCAATCCTGACACCTCCCTGCTCAGCAGATGTCAAACGGAGACGTTACCTGCTCCAGTGTAAGTCGGGCTAAAGAAAGAAAGTGACAACACCAACATTAAGTGATCACGCTGGGTGAGCTTCAGGCTGAGGAGTGTCAAACCCTGGGGACTGGAAACCTCGACTCCCAAAACCAGTGCCCGGTGGCTCCCTTTGTGTCCGAGTGACGCAACCTCCTTGCCTGGATGTGACTGTAGGCGCAACCACAGGTTCAACCCCTACAAGCTGACCTTCATCCCCATACGCACACCCCACCAGGCAGTCCTGGCAGCTTTGGCCCAACCCCAGCCAGCAGCAGGGCGAGCACAAAGCAGGCATCAAAGATAAAGCGGTTGCTGACATTAGGAAGGAAGGAAGCGAGATGGAAGCACACAGAAGTATTTCTCTGGTCACAGAGACACGAGTCCCTGCTATTGGAAGAAACCAGGTGGAGATGGGGCCACGTACACTCAGGATGCGCTGCATTCCCTGATGATGGCAACTCCCTTTATGTCCTCCAGCAACACCTCCCCACCTTCTCCCTCATCCACACAAGCAGAGCAATGGGACTGCCGGTGGCCCTCATCCCCTGGCTCATGGAGGAGCTGCTGCTGAACGATGAACCCACAGCAAAGAGCCCATTGAGACCTGGAGCCTCACAGCCTGGTGGACCTCAGTGCACTGAACCAGCAAACCCCAGGCCAGAGCAGGGCTGGCTCCTGCAGCGGGCACAGGCTTTGGAGTGGTTCCTTCTTTCCCCATGGCAATGCATGCAGTCCAAGATGTGTCTGAGCTTCCTGCCAAGTCATTGCAGCAGCAGCCCGGAGGAGAAGGAACCTGTGTGACCGCCATGGGACGAGGGGAGCCGGCAGGATGTGGTAATGCAGGAGGAATTCCTTTCTGGAGCTGGCTGTTTGGCTTTGACTGCTCACAAGTACCTCCAGTTATTGGAAAGGGGTTCAGGGCTGCTGGCACAGCATCCTACAGGAGGGTCACGAGGGTCTCGCAGGCATCTGGATTGGATTTAACAGCTTGACGGTATTCCTTCGACAGCCTCACAGCAAGATAAATGCTCTCCCCTTGGGCAGACAGAGCAGAAGCAGGTTGAACTTGGCCAAGGTTATGGCAAAGCGAGAGAAGATCAGGGAAGACATCACCACAGATCCCTTGGCAGTGTCTCTCGGATAATAGAACAGACAGCAGTCCCAGAACCTGCCTGGTTCCCATCTCAGCACTGCTCCCCACAAGCGTTACCTCATCAGGCACCTTCCTGGAAGCACATCCCGGTGGGGATTACTACAGGGATTTAGCTGCCACACAACACAGTTACCCAATGCCAGCTGTAACCATGCCTGACAGCTCCATCTTGCACTGACTGCTGAACTGCTGCGAAGCTCAGGGCAAAGCCGAAGGGGAGCATGAAAGGTCCAAGGAACGCCGGAACTTGGTCCCGTGTCAGAAAAGGATCTGAAAAGCAGCAATGCAAAGCGTGGATGTCCTCATCTTTCTCAGCAGGGATATAAATGATAGGGAGGAGACAAAATTAAGGTGCTGCCCCTCCAGCTCAGGCAGAGCCTACGGCGACAAAGCCTTCAGAGACCGAGCACAATGCCACCTGCTGGGAAGGATGCTAAGGCAGCTCTGCATCTTCCAGTCCTCCAAGGAGAAGGAAGCTGGAGCTGCCCAACTCCCAGCTGCAAAACATCTGGGTTACATTGTCCTCCTGGATTCCAGGACTTAAACTGTGTACGGCTTCTACTAGAAGCTACAGGATGCTTCTCAGCTCTCACCCTCTGAGCATCTTTGCCCTTTCCCGGTTTCCATCTTGCTGTTAGTGACTCAGCAGGGTGCACCGCTGTCCTCTCCCACACACAAAGCAGAAACGATTCCAGAACATCCCTAATTTCCAGGGCTATCAATCCCTTCCCTTCCCAGGGAGCAAGGCAGCGCGCACTCAGATCAACGGTCTCCGCGCACAATGGCTGCCTATGGAAGACACACTTGGGAATCAACAGAATAATTGCACTTTGTCCTAGAGCTCCACCACGATTGCCAGGGATGAGGCACAGAGGAAAGGGCCTCACTGAAATCCATAGGAGCCTGCAGAGCTCAAGGACCACTCTGGAATACACCAGCACGGCGCTCGCAGCCGTTCCTTGTGGAGCCAGGCAGCAGGAGCAAGCACACAGAGGTCTTGTGCTGACTTCACACCCTGAAGCAGGAGTTAAGCAGCTATGAACATGCTCTTTGTGACCACAGGATGCTCTGGCCTTGGCAGAGCCCGAGGCCAAGGGGAATGCTCAACTGCTGGAGTTGGGAGACTCCACAGGGAGCACTGCAGACCCGATGGATTCCAGGACAGCAGTCCAATGCAGAGCAGTCAGTGCTCCCCTCGGAGCATGGGGCTGGCAGGAAGATGTTCCCCAAAGCCTAAACATCATTTTGCTGTTGCAATTCCCCTTCTTTGACTGCAGCTTCCTTTAGCGGTACCTGGTCCAGTCTGAACCACAGGCCATTGGGATCTCTACTGAATGGATCCTCCTCCTCCTCCCTTTGTGCACCCGAATAAATAAGTTTGTACAAGTTTACTGTGCATTGTACAATCTAAAAATAAGTGAAATAAAAGAATATGAAATTTATCTTTTTCTCATCACATCTCTATAAAATACAGCTGCCGCTCGGAGCGGCCCTTTCTGTACACAGCACACCAAGTCACAATACAAGAACTGCACCAGCCGGATCGCGTGGCAGCACGTAGGCGAGATGGGGGGGGGTTTGTGAACTACCATTCAGACCTACTTAAAGCAAGGAAATACAAAAGCAAAATGCACTTCGTCCATCAATGTACACGGCTAATCCATTTCTGACTCAAGTATCAAAACCCTATTAACAAAATAACATTATACTTGGAACAAAAACCAGCAAGCTGAGAAAATCTGCTACCTGCACCAGGACAGAAGCCCTATGTTCAGTCTTCCCAACGCTGTAGCAAGGGCCTGACCGATACCAGTGATCACACACCCTGTTCATATGCCAGACATCCCAAAACAAGGTACCGGCCTAGCTACTGAAATTCACAGTGACTTGAGTGCCACCAGCAATGGCAAATGGCCCAGTGACTTGGAATTTCTCCTTTCAAAGGTGCCTGAGCTGATGGAGCTCACCTGGGCCACCCCAGAGGGGAGCCCGAGTTCTGGTTGGTAACGAACACAGTTAACCCCCCCCAGTTAACAGAGTTCCAATTAAAACAAAGGCTTAGTTAGAAGCCTGCCTTCCTCTGTAGCTCCCACTGCTGCAAACCAAATGGCTTTTGGCATATGAACAGAGCAAGGTGAATAAATAAACTGCAGACCCTTCTGAGAACTGGGTTTGGCATTGCTCAACCCTCCAAATTCAGCACCAAGGATTCAAACTAGAGGCACAGTTCTGACGGATGAAATAGCACCGAGAGGAGGCTCTTTACATCTCTGCTGGTGTGCCAGTCCTTTATTCATCAGAAGGTTTAAGAAGTTGTGTTTATGATTCTAGGTGGAATAAAATAAAGTCAAAATGGTTTCCACTTTAAAAAAAAGATAAATACTTTCTCTAAACTATCAACAATACAAACTGGAGCTGTAAGCGTTCCTTTTGCCTTTTTTTTTTTTGCCTTTTTGTCTTTTTTTTTTGACTCAGATTCACAGTAAATCCTTTCTCTGTCGTTTAGGTCTTTTTATGGTTTTAGTTTGTCCAGTAGTAAGAGAGTAGAAACCCCTGCACAGGCCAGGTGAGCACCTTTCAGTGGAAGCCGAGTGAAGTTGGTCCACGTTGTCCTTGCATAGGTCACATTGGGTTGAGGTAGAAATCCTAGTTACCTGCACAACAGGAGGAGAGGAAGAGACGCATCTAAATAAAAGACAAAACTCTACCGTGTGTTAGATGTGTCAATCATTTCTACATTGCTCCAAGACCTTGTCAGGCAGCAAAGGAGGAGCAACTCTTGTCCCAGCTGTGGTTAGACACAAAGGATGCCTCCAGGAGCAACACGCAGCCCCACAGCACAGTTTAACCTTCCATAGAATGCTTTGGGTTGGAAGGGACCTTAAGGCTCATCCACTTCCAACCCCTGCCACAGACAGGGACACTTTCCATTAGAGCAGCTTGCTCCAAGCCCTGTCCAACCTAGCATTGAACAGTGTAAGCACATTGAACTCTGTCCTCCTGTGAAGGACCTTGAGGCAGGGAAAACAAGTGTCCTCCCCATCTGCACTTCACCTTTTCCTAGCACACACTAATCTGCTTTGCATCTTGTATTACCCTGGGAGAGAAGCATTTTGAGAAGCAAAGCAGTTTAGCCCCCAGTCCGAGTTCAGCCTTGGCTCACCAAGGACTCTTGAGCACAGTAATCACACCAAAGTCAATGAACTGCTCAAGTGTTTGACCTATGTTCAAGAGTCACACCGAGCAGGACCACAGCTACGGTCCCTCTGTCACAACCATCTCCTGGTAGCAGTATTTTTGTTGTTTTGCTCCCCAAGCCAGCTTTGTCATCCAGCTACTCCGCTCCATATGTCACTTTTGTGCCTTGCTTACTTTGCTCAGAACCATTCTGTGGTAGGGCCCATTACACGGATGGCAGAGTCTAGCCAAGTATAACCTCAGTTCCAGGTAAGACAACTGCTTTAGCACAAGGCTTTCAGGCTGTTCTCACCTGAGCCTCAGACACAAACCCCTCCTTGCCCCTTCTCCCCCATCTCGTTTCTATTCAGGGTCTTTCAAGCCCCTTCCACATCACACTGCTGCTCTCTGCTGGCATGCGGGGACCACATTACTCAGAACTCTTCCTCAGCCTCACTTCCTTGTACGGAAGGAGGAGTTAATACTTACATGCCTCACAAAAGCCTAATGAAGATTGGTTTGTGTCTGTGGAGCAATTGGATGATGAAGACACTATACACAAGGCACAGTCAAAAGAATCTCTCAGGTATACATTGTAATTGAGTCATATGCTTTATAAGTGGCAAAGAGTATCCAATCATAAATTGTACGTAGATTTGGTATCAGAGAACAACACAACATATAAAGACCTACAGGAAAAGCACGGAGCAAGCTCTGGGGCCTAACAGACACATTTCACTTAGCAAGCACAAGCTGTTACATCAGGATGCCACAGAGTATTTCCATTAACAGTACCCAACTCTGTAGTGGTGCACTTTATTCTGGAGTTGCTCTAAAGACATTTAAATACGTGCTTCAGTAAAAATGCACACAGTCTCCAGAACCCCTCCTCTCCTCTGCAGCCCCAGCCTTTATGAAGCATGGAGCACAGTTAACCCTGCACATTCCCTGTGTTCCCATTCACAGTGTACTCAGGAAGCCAGTGATTGCCAAGTGAGGATAAACAGAGCATCTGGTGAGTTGGTGACTCTCAGCCCTTGCAGGCAAATCCAATGAAGCAGTAGCACACAGATAAATCACAACCCTTCGCTACTTGTGGTTGTGTTTGCCATTGGTGCAGGGGGCACGTTAAGTGCGATGCAAGACCAGTGTGTTTGCTCTGCAAGACAAAGCTGCAGGTCACAAACTGGAGATTCTTAACTCTGTGATTATTTGGAGCAGTTGTCATTGAGTGGCAGTAAAACCAAGACCACCACATTGCCACAGAGAGGCACAAAGCAGCACCACCAGGCACTAACGCTATGCGGATGTGGACTTGGGGAGATGCACCAGTCTGTGTCGGAAGGCAAGAAGGGAGGGGGGGAACAGGCAACAATCACTTCCAGTAACTGTAGAAAACCATACTGAAAAATAGACATTTCCTCTCAATTCCCGATCATCAAAGTAAAGATTTTCATGGAGCGATCTGAACCTGAACATAATCCTCATGTCAGACAAGACAGACCAGAGTTACTGTTGTGAGCACTCCTTGTCGAGAAATCCTGACTCCCAGAACAGAGAGCATTCAGACTCTCCATCCTCTGCCATCTGACCATTTGCTTCCCACATTTGAGAGGCTTTTCTTTCCCCGAGCCCATCCCCAACCTCTCTCTGAAAAGCAAGAAGCATCATTCAGCATCTCGTACAAAACTCCTCTTTTGCTTGATCTAGCCTTACCTTACAAAATAAGAACTGTTAGCTAAGCAAGCTCTTTATCGTGGCTTAACCCCAGAAAGGTGCGAAGCATAAGGAGGCTGCATGCCAAGTGTGACCCACAGAGCGGCCGTGCCAGCAGCGTTGGACTGCGTGATCATGGGCGCGGACTGTGCCAGTGCCAAACGGGGCAGAGGCGGGTGATGGACTGTAAAGGAGGGGCGGGAGGTTTTGTGCTGGAGAGAAGCTAGCTTAATAGACAAAGAAGCGTTAGCAGGTTGGACAGAAGCAGCAGAAGAGGGTGGCAAAAAGGCGTCACCGGGTGGGATGGATGGCAGGTTCTGCAGAAGCACAGGCTCAGAGTTAGAAGCGAGCAATGGAGGAGGTGGGGGCAATGAAACATTAGGAGGAGGATGGAAAACAGATTGCACTGGCGCTCTGTTGAGGTGCTGAGCAGATCTAGTCTCACTAGATGTTACTAAATTAGAGGAAGGGGGTGGGAAGGATGAGGATGAGGTGCTGGCAACAGCCTGCAGAGGGTTTAAGCTTAGCACTGTGCTGCTAGAGACAGCACTGCTGCTGAAACTGGCTCCAAATTGATGAGGAGAGGAGGCAGAAGGCACCGCATGGTTAAAAATACCTGCAAACAGGAGAGAAAAACTCAGCTTCAACAGATGGGCTTTGTACAGTCTCAAGTGACAAGAGAAACAAAACCAAAAAGAAAAAAAAAGCAAAATCAAAATAGTTAGCCCCATACAAAAATATGCAGCATGAGAAGGTAGCAAGCAATGAGAGATAATGGTGCAGGCCAGGAGGTACAAAAGATTTCACTTACCTTTCCTACTGCCAACCTCTAAATGCCACGAGGGAAAATGGTCAGACCCAAGAACTGTCAGTTCTATACCACACAGGTGACTTTTGATGAGATTACGTGGTCTTTAGAGTTGTTTATCTGGAGACTCAAATTGCTGCTCTTCCCTCCCCACCCTCCTGCTTTCCCACTTACAGGAAAGCAGAGGGGAGATTGTATTTCCAGCAAATCTACGTGCTGAGAGATGTGAGAGTTAGGATTTCCCGACATGGTGCCTGAATGATTATGGACAGGTAAGAAAAACTGCCTTGCACACTTAGTAACGGCAGGCTCAGACTATCTTCTAGTCCTGCCAGCTTGTCTCTGGTTTGGGCCACAGAAGCCAAGCCTGTGCAGAATCCCAGAAGTGCAAGGTGCATATGGCATTGCCCTTCCTGGCAAAGAAATGCTCTTCACGTCCATTCAAGAGCCAGAATGCTACGCAATTCCCAACACCATCTCCTCTGAAGAGGTACTGATGTTTTGCTCTTCCTGGATCATGCTAATTCCATTCAAGGCCTAATCTCAACCTTTACTCAAGTTGTCAAGTTAGAGATCCCCAACTTGGTACCACGACAAGTTACATCTTTTACCTGCAGGCGGACCCAAGCTGCTTCCAATACAGCAACATCTGAACAAGCATACATTATGAAATCACAAAGTCTGGGTGCATTGGTTCATTAAAGGTGATACAACAAGCTCATCTAGTAGACAAAGCTCATGAGATTTCACTGTGGGGAACTGAACTCATCCTAGCATTTCCGAGAGACAGAGGAGACTGCTTATGTGGGACAGATCTGCTTCACATCCTGCAGAAATGAAAGGGTTTCACCCCTGGAGAGGCAGTGTCAGACTTTCCTTTAGGCCCTGTCTTATACCAGAGAAAGAGTTCTGCCTACCTCCAACTGTTCCACCTGTAACCCCAGGAGAGAAGTTCCCCATAGTGTGAGAATTAGTCAGTCTGGTTGCAGCTGATGACACGTGGACCAGACTGGCAGCAGCTGGCATTGAATTAAATAAGGACTGCAAGACTGAGGAATTTGTCACCGAGTTGAGGTTTGCTTGCAAGGCCATGGGGCCGAGGGGGAACTGCGATCCAGTGGTCAAAGTGTTTAGGAAAGGATGGTGCGTCTGAACAGAAGATGCTGGGTTGCCTGCTGAAGAAACAGCAGTAGAAAGGCTTTTACCATTCAGAAGGCCACCAGAGGAAACAGCAGCAGAAATGAAAAGGTTGTGGCCGTTTTTAAACTCCACATCTCGGTCCCGTCCTTTGCCAACCTTTCCGTTATGCTGCAAAGAGTTTTTGTCTGAAGAACCCCCAGTGCGGATGCTGATCTCGCTGATCTCTTTGCCTTTGACCCCTGCCCGATTTAAGTCTTCTCCTTTCGTGCCACCGAGGCCTTCGAGTTGCCTCTTGTTCAAGAAAGGATTCGTTTCCGATACCCCCACATCTTTGCTTCGCTGTGACTGGAAACCCAGGGTGCAGTTGGAACTTGTCACATCTGAAGCCTTATGTGGAAGAGAAGCACCATCGATAAAGCTGTGTAAACCCATGTCACTTGACAGTCCACCATTGTATGGAAATCCATTAGTGGAGTTTGTACTGGGGCTGAGCCCATCCGCCCCGGAGGAGGGCATGGCAATGCTTTTCCTGGGGTGTGCCGTGATCTTGGCATCCATGGCAAAGCTATCCTCAGTGGAGGGCCTGAAGGCAAACAGCGAATTCTGGCTCAGAGATGAAACCGACTGCAAGGGACTATCTGTAGTCTTGGTCAGGTTGATGTCAGATATTGGTGAGAAAGTAGATTTCCATTTACTGCTATTCATGTTCTCATTGCTTTGTGCTTGTTTCCTCCCAGCTAAGCTGCCACCTAGTTTGGGAGAGAAGTTGTAAGCATCAAAAACCACTGTTCACTGAATCTGCCCATTAAGAACAGGGGCTCAATTTTTCAACCACACATTCTATCAGTCTGTAATTCTATTTGGCATCCAAAGGCAGAAATATTTGTGAAGTCACCTTAAAATTTATTTTAATGCTCTGAATAAGTTTGGGTCACAGATCTTAAAGCTCCTCCAGCTCCAACCCCTGCCACAGGCAGGGACACCTTCCACTGGAGCAGCTTGCTCCAAGCCCCTGTGTCCAACCTGGCCTTGATCATTGCCAGGGATGGGGCAGCCACAGCTTCTCTGAGCACCCTGTGCCAGTGCCTCAGCACCCTCATAAGGAAGAGCTTCTGCCTAAGAGCTCATCTCAGTCTCCCTTCTGGCAGGTTAAAGCCATTAAAATCTTTGATTAGCCCCAGCCAAGGGAAATCACGTCCCACATCTATACCCATGCCTCCTCACTAAACTTGATGCCACATGGGATGCTGAGCTACTTCTTCCTTCATCTTTGTGTTACAGATCTCTTCCCAAACCCTCAGTCAGTGAAAAACCCTGCTCAGAGCTCCAGGGACTTGTGATTACAGAAAGAATTAATCCCAAATCTGCCCTGGCAGAACTGCACTCTGCTCAGCAGCACAGAGCACAGTCACTCCTGCTAGTGACAACTGCAGTCAGAGGCAGACACCCATGCCCAAGCCCATCCGTTACAACAGCTAACATTCCTCACACCTACCATTTTCAACAGTCTTCTGTGGAGATTTGCTTTCCAATGAGATTGTTGCAATTTTCCTCTCAATTCTAGTGGGAAAAGAAAAAGATTATAGCACTCACTGCCGACCTTTTGTTGCACATCTGCTCTTGTGTCCTCCTCATGTTCATGACTTAACAGTTGATTAGAGTACAAAAAGCCAAGTCATCTAGATAGCTCTACGTCACTAAAGGAGCTTAAAAGCATTATAATATCCACCACAAACTTTAAGTAGAAGCTATAACAGAATTACTGCCCTTTGCCAAGATTAGTGCACATTTGGAGCACTTCATTGTTGCTTCTGTTTCACAACAAGAGCAGGCTGTGGCTCCTGTGTCTATAAAAGTGGTTACTTTTCCAGTACCTTAAACAAGGGAAAAATTAAGCCCCACAGGCAGGCAAAGGGTGACGAATAATCAGTTTGCAGAGCACTGTATTAACCAGCTGTTTGGGGCAGGAAGTAAAGAGTTTGGAATCAAGCTGAAACTGGGAGTAAGCAGGAGACAAACCCATAGTTAAAGATTACACACACAGTATGCTGCCACAAAGCAGGGTAGTAAAAATGCATTTGTACAGTAATTCTTTCAGAGAAGAGGCTGCCAGCCTTGCAAACACAGCAACAGTTCCCATGTTCAAGCACTACTTCCTAAATCCTTCCCTATTCACAGTGTCAGCCACATAAGAGGCTTGGTATAATGGAATCAGCCTCCAAGCAAAGGGAGCAAAGGTGGCTTAGCACACCTCTCCATATAGAGCACCATTACCAGCTCCCAGATAAATCTCATCCTGAAAGCTTTCCCTGGGTATTCACCTGCTGCTGTTGTGCTCATCTTCAGATCCCTGCTCTTCATCTGACGTTAGAGGGGAGTAATGAATGCCATTGGTCTGAAGCAGGGGCTTTTCCTTTTTCAGTACCGGGGGCTGGTCATTGTCCTGGTAAGGAACAGGAGAGTTCTTCAGGGAGTTTTCAGGAGAGGAAATGGCTGTTATTTCTAAAGGCTGGTTAATGTTATTGACCTGGGCAAGAAGGAAAGAAAGCAGTTACAGATGAGAGCACCCCTTTAAAATCAAAGCATCTTACTAAGGGTATTAAAACCAGGCTTAACTTGCTCAACTTTAAGATATGGCAACAGCTGCTTGTTTAGCACCATCCTGCATTAAAACCTGGGATGAAAGCTTAAATACAGCAGAAAACCAGCTAACTGTCATGCTTGGATTGTTGTGTTTTAACACAGGAATGAAAACACGGAGTAATCACATTTCTTCTCAAACCACCACTGCAGGACCAGATGAACACAACTTGTATAGCTGGCTTAATTATGCAAGAATGCCATATGCTTCTGGCACTCGTAAGCTATTTAGCCAGTCTTAGTTTAAACTATTTTCAAAATATTTAACCTAGAGCCTAAAAAAAACCAACTTCACTGCAGAAACAAGGTCTGTGTCCTAAGGGAAGTATTACTTTTCATTTTCAAGGCTCTGTCAGCAAAGAACTCCCCCAAGATGTTCTACCTATAGAGAAATAGCTCCCCAACCTTTCAGCAATTCCCTGGCCTCTCAGCAGGGCCATTTTCACCCAGGATCTTCACACACAAGGTCTAGCTACTATAACAGCCTGGGAGCACACCAAAGAATAGCTGAAGCTTATTTCCAGTTCCAAGCCCTTCTCTCTTGCTAGAGCTCTTCCTTTCTGCCCTTACCATGGAGTTGATATTGAGCGGTGAACCCGACGGTTGCGTAAAGAGTCCAGACACAGCAGGTAAGGATTTGCGTTTAGGGGAGACCCCGGAGTTCCCGCTGAGATTCCCCGTGGAGGATCTCTTCCGCCGGCCTCGCTTCTTCCCATCCTGCACGTGTGCTTGGCCACAGTCCAGCCGAGCGCTCGTGGGCAGAGGACTGTGCTTGTTGGAAGGGGATTGTTTTACATGTCCTGTATTAGGAGAGATTGTAAAGATGATTCTTCTCTTGGCCTCGTTCTCAGGATCTGAAAACGCTGCATCAGACTGAAGATCCCCCTTTGTTCCTTCGGCAAACATCTTCTGAGCATCTGCATATTGCAATACCCCTACCAGGCTCTGGGATGTGCCATTTAACCTGGGGCTTGTTGAGTGCTGGTGAGCAGGGGAGTTTTGCCCCGAGTTCCTTGACTGCATCATTAGCAAAGGATGTTGTGGAGTGGAACTCCGAGACCCTACTGAGTTAAACAGACTCCCAGAGTCGTCCAGAGCTGCCTGATCAACACTATGGTTAAGATGGGCTGGGCTGTTTGTAAGATTTCCATTGACTGCCACGGAGCCAGAAGAGTAAGAAAAACCTGTTGGAAGGGAAAGTATACATCATTGCTTCTGCTGAGCGACAGTTCACAGTGCTAGATTTCGGGGATGACTGGGAGTGCTTTCAGCTCTACCTCCAGGAGATCAGCAGACCCAGGGAACTCAAAGCTGCTTTTTACACAGTGCAGTTGAGAACGTGGCTCTGTGGGTTGGTGGCTTCAGTTAGGGATTAAGGATTTGCTCTACTCTTTTGCCAGTTCAGGAAAATTCATGCGATATGTAAAAATATCCTACACTCTACCTCTTCTAAAAAAGGGAATTCAAGCATAAGCTGAACTATTATACCTCTTGAAATCAGGGCTTCTCTACTCTCAATTACTTCCTATTGCCAAGGAAATAGATGGCCAAATTCAGACTGTTTCCTTCCCCCAAAAAAGAAGGGACTTGGTCATCCACACAGCTCACCTCCTTCTCAAAGTTAAACTAAAGGCTGTGGCTTAGGAAGTGACAGGGATCTTCAGAGACACTGTGACAGAAGAATGCCACGAGAGGAAGGTTGGAAAGGGAGTATTTGTCATGGTGTATCATAAATGGGTTCAGTGCTCTACTAAGGCCTGTCTCTGGGCTGTCTAAATGGAAGGGGCAGAAGGGACCATGGTGTTGTTTTACAACAAATGGGTTTTTAAATACCTCATTGGTCGTACAGAAAACTGCAGCCAAGCCCTCCCTTGCAAAACAGCTGCTAGAAACAACACAAGCCCCTTAAGGTGGCAAACGTCAGGAACACATGCACTTTCTGATGCGGGATCAGCTGTACACTAACTTCTGGATGCTGGAGCCTACTTTTCCTGGTCCACAACATTTCCATACCCTGAATAACTAAAGGCCACAATTTCATCAGACGAGCAAGTTCAGAAGCAGTGTCTGCACTCAAGGCATCTCTATCCTCTCCCATTGGATCTTTCTTCCTATCCAGATACTTGTGCCTTTACAACTGCTCCTGAGGCACCAGTGTGACCTGCACCACAAAACTAATTTTGATCTTAAAACCTCACTCTGTAAAGTAACACTTCTTAAGTCAGATCATCATCTCATAGCAGAGCTATGTAATATTTCACTGGTTTGCCACATCCTAAAGGTAGGAATCTCTTAATCCACACAGAAGAATTTGCAACAAGCAGTTATTAATGTACACTGAAAGACGCTGCAGGTCAGTTAAAGGCACGTCAGACCAATCCTTTATGGCAGATTCATCTAAGCTGTAGGCACATGTTGTCTTGTGACAAAACAAGCATGGAGTGACCTGACAAGAAATGCTCGGGTGTGCTGTCCCCACAGACAGGGCACCTGCGTGTAGGTAAGGCTGTTACCTGAGGTAGCCAAAGCCAGTGGCTTGTTTCCAGCAGCATTGCTTACGCCATTATGAGAACTAGCACCAATCTGCTTTTCAAGTGTCGATGAGTCTCTACTCTGATGAACTGGACTAGGTGTGCTTCTCTGGGGAGAGAAACAGGCGTTTCAGTACAGGAAGCATACTCAGAACAGTTTAAACCAAAGTCACATGCATTAGTAGACCGAGCAAGTGCTTCCTAAATGGCCCAGATTTTGCTTATTTTGATAAAAGCATCAGTCAGTGTATTACAGGACAAAAATAAACACTGGGATTAATTATACTGCAGCAGTATCTAGCACACAGCAGATACCATGCAGATAGAGGGAGCACATGCCCATCATCCCAGGAATTTGAGACTCTGGTCAGCACTGCAATCACAGTTCACTGCTTCACAGGCAGCCAGAAAGGAAACAAAAGGTTGTACCACATCTCCAAGCCAGTGCACACAAAGTTCCCCAGAACAACCCCAAAGTGAACATGGAATGCATCAGGCTGTGTTCTCTGGTACACAAGAGGGGTTTTCCTAAAGCAGCAAAACAACTGTGATATGGCTGCCTGTATAAGCTGTGTGCTGAAGTGAAAGACCACCCAGAGCTAACACTGTCTCTGAGGACATACAACTTCTGCTCACAGCTGGACAGATTCTAGTTCTGCTACAACTAGAAGTCTTCAGCTGGAAAAAGATAATGGAGTCAATACTATGAAGCAACTCCAGCTTTCCAAGCACGGGACCATAAGGCAAGTGTCTGTGGATGGATTTTAGATCCACAATGCTCATGTGAAACCAGCAAACACCTCTCAGCTCTCTGCTTTAACACTTTAGTGACAAGCATCTGGAGGAAACTGGATCAGGCTTTTTTACACTCCTCTGCCACTGAGTGGTACAGATGTAGCAGGATTTCAAACAGAGATGCCCCAGAAGCTGCTACAGAGCTGTCACTCACACATCAGGTATTGCAGCCTCAAGGTGATACTCGAGTTCATCCTGTTATAGGCAGCTTTAAGATGACCAAACTGAGGCAGGAGGATTTGTCCCCCAGGGCCATGCAAGAAGGCAGGGGTTAAGAACAAACTGACATGTGTGATTCCCTGCTTTCACTGCCACAAACGCTCAGACTCTGTGCCTCTTCCACGCAGCTGGACATCTAAGACTGGGATCACTTTGTGGCAGGTACCTCACTTTCCTTCCTGGCAACCACCACCACCCCACAGTCACGTGAGAGGAAAAACCTCCAGAATGACCAAGAGCCAAGAGGATATATCCCAAGAGCAGCCTCCCCCAAAGCATCACAGCCAAGATTAACAGCCCACTAAGGATTCTGGTGCACAGCACCCCCTTACTCCCCGCTGTGATTTTAGTTAGGGATGGAAAGTGTTGACAATCCCTTACTCACCACCTTCTCAACACGGCTAGGTAGGACTACGCTGGCCAGAGGGATACTAACAGGGAGTTTATTGGGCTGCACTGTGCTGAGAGGAATACTGATAGGTAAGCTGGTGATAGTTTCTCCATTACTCACAGAGGTTCTCTCTCTCAAAACCTGCAAATGCAAAAGAGAAAGTAACATTCTTAACCACACGCTGCTACTAAAAGACTTTGTAAACTACCTGTAACCAGCTCATTTATATCCCCTCCTCCTTTCAAAGAATTACAGGATGAAAGGCAGTAACTATACAGCAATGACAGGGCATGCACAGAGCAGCTTTGTTACCAACATCCAACAACACAGAAGCACGCAAATTCAAGCTACTTAAGGAAAAAGATGCCTTAGGCAAGCTCATTTCCTAGTGGTGTTGTTAGAGCTCTGTGAAAAGCAGAGTTCGTATCTTGAGGATCTCTGCATGGAAAATGTAGTAGCCCAAAATACTTCCATGGTATCCTATTAGAGGGCACCTGCTTGCTCTGAAATAAGCACCAATACGATTCATGGCTGGAGCAATTACATGGACAATCTTTTGTTATTTCTAGTTTTAGAAGTACAAAAGAAACTGCTTTTTAAGTTCAAGTAGAGACACACGAGATCAGAAAGAAGTTCTACTGCATTACCAGTGCAGTTCATCTACAAACCAATAGCTCAGAGGTAAGCATGTCTTAAATGAGCACAGCAATATTTTGCTGCATCACACCCAATGTATTCTGTGTTATTTCCCATGCCAAGCAGAGCACAGAAACATGGGTGCCTGCATTCCCTAATGTGGCCAACTTCCTCCTTGTTCTACCAGGTGCAACATCTCTCTTACCTTCTCGCCTGCAACTGGTAAGGCCGCTGGGGAAGAGGGCCGAGTTTCCTGTGGACTCAGCTTTATGCCATTTGAAATACCAGGGCTTGGGTATGTAAGGCCATTCTCTTTGACATGGTCAGCTCTGGAAAACAGATGTAGGATCATTAGACTACAAAAGTGAATGACTTCTCTTTTGTAAGCAATTCCTGTACCAAACTCCAGGCACTCGGTACCACCTTATTTCCCCTATCAGCTGGGTTTCTGGAAACAAAACTTTAAATAGTTTATTAATCTTCACTTTTAAACATATTATTCCACAATCCCAATAAACCACTGTAATTAAAACAAGCAATTACCCCTCCTTTCCCAACCTAGGAAGTGATCACTCTCACCTCTGTATCTCATTTGCTGTTGCTTTTCCATTGACTCCATGGTCTTGATTCAAGTGTCTCCTTAGTGCTATTTTAGCTGGGGAAAACCTGGTATAGTCAGGTAAGGACAAGCTTGCCATCTTGTCTGCCTTCTGTCTGCTGCTGTGGTTTGGGGTACACGGAACTATTTCTTGGTCCAGGTGAGAGGTTGTGTACTGAGGGGTGTTCTGCTTGGAAGAGGGCCTGCTAAAGGCATTGTGAATTTCATACGGAGTAGCATGGCCGTTCATGGACAGTTCAGGGCTCATGCCATTGATGTGGGGCATAGGAAACTTGGAGCATTCCAGCTCCAGTTGGAACCTGCCATGATCAGCCTCCGGATCACGGCTCAAATGGGTTTTATTGTGTAGCTGTACTGACAGGGACTCATCAGACGGCGTGTATGATTTCAGTTGCATAAGCTCCTGCTGCCTTTGACTCTTCTCAAGTTCCACAATGCTGATCTTTAAAGGAAGAAGAAGACAATGATTAAAGACCCCACTTAGCAATTCTAGCACATTATGGAGCTTTGCCTCCATATGTTTCTCAGGAAAAGCAGTCCCATTGCTGGGAACAACAGACCCACAACTGGAGAAACAGATTTCAAGATGCTGCCCTGAGCTTGTGACCAAAAGGCACAGGAAAGGGCTCAGAGCTTCTCCGAAAACACCTTTCAGATCTTAAAAGCAAACATAAAATATCTCCAACTACACAGACAGTATGGAGTAACTCAGCATTGCCAGTCATTGAAGGAAACAGTCACTCCATGTCAAAGTACCTCACTGCAAAAGAGAAGTTCTTAGACACAGGAGTGTAATTTCTTTTTACTATGGGAAGTGACATTTTGTGGGAACTGATTCCTGAATCAAGACATCAGAGCACACATGCAAATAAGCAAGACCTGCTTTTAAATGATACCTCATGTTAAACCATGATTCCTTCTTCCATAGCATTACCAAGGAATCAGGTCATAGAATCTACTTCCTTTAAAAGTTATCCATATCTTTTTCAAGTTGACTAACATACTCTAATAGAAAGATTAATGTGGGGTGGGAGGAAACCACCTATCTTCTCCTTTAACATCATATTTAGTCATATACCCTTAGCTGCCCCATTGCTCAAGAGCTACCCCAAGCTGGTGGCTCTAGGTTTGTTTCTTGCCCTCTACCTGCAATTCCAAACAGTGCTTTTGTTTCTCTGAAATCTGGTTCTTCAATGCCTGCTTCTCTTTCAGCAAGTTCTCCAGTGACAATGTTGACCAATCCAGTTTCAGTTCTTCACACCGTGCCTTAAGCTGCAATGACACAGGTTAAGCAGATCAAAAGACAACTTCCTCCACACCACCCAAGGTGCAAGCTGAAAGCCATGCACCTTCCAACTGGATGTAAGCAAGAAGCTTCTTAACCCACTGAAAACTCCCAGCTTAAGCCAGACACCACCTGTGGTCCCCACATAATGTGGCAAGATGTGACCTGGGTCTTTCTAAAAGAAGTGTTACCACCCACCATCCCTAACTACTTGACATCCAGATTTCCCCCTCACTTACCTTAACGGTTTGAGTTGCCAGGATGAATAATGCTAGAGTTAAAGCAAGCACTGGACAAACCTCTTGGTCAGAGAGATCCAGATTCAGTTGCAAGAACATACACAGGGGCAAACCTGTTTACAGGACACAGCTGAGGCCAGGGCCAACTGTCACCTCAGCACTCAGTCAGAGGGAAATCAAAAAGGACCACCTACATTCTTTCCCCCATCATTCTTCCTTCTTACAGAGGGGCTTTGGCAGCTGGATGATTTATCAATTGTAAAGATCCCTTGAAGACAGGGACAGCACTGGGCTCCTGACCTGTCCCTCCTTACTTAAATGGCACCATCACCTGCTACTCAGACACAAGCATTGTACACACCAGCTGTAAGCTCTGGGTCCTGAGTTCACTGTTATCCTTCTCCAGCTGTTTCGTCTGTTCTTTCAGCTGCTGATTGTGAGCAGAGATCTCCTTCTGAGCCTGAATCAGGTCATTGTATGTTAGAGCTTTAACTCCCAACTACAAAACGAAGAGTGAGAAGGAGAAAGAGATCATTCAATAAGGTCTTGACATCCTAATTCCGGATGATTGTCACATTCAGAAGTGACATTGAGGAGATCTGCAGCACTTATGTGGCTTACAGGAACTCCCCCAGCACTCTCCAAGGCACTTTGTCATTGCTAGGAGATAATAAGAAAGGACAAAAGTAACTCGCTTGGAGCTGCTGCTCCAGTAAGTCAAATTGAAGACTGGCCTTTAGTTTCTTGCCAGCCAAAAGAACACTTTTTGTGGAGAGCCACCACATTTCCTTCTGCTCTTCTGAACTTGCACTGGCAACGCAGAGCTTGTTCCACCAGCAGGGAACTCATCCTTCACTAAAATACCACAGTGCTCATGGTCTGTCACCCCCTGCCCCTGGACACAACGATTTCAACAATAAAGACAAAACACAACCAAAGAGTGACACAGATTCCACATTCTTCAGCATGATTTGCTGCAAACCAGGGCTGCAGAGCTGAGATTGCTCTTATTTTACCAAACTTGTCTGCATGCAGATGACTAACAAGCATCCACTTCCACCAGCAGGGCTACCTCATCAAGTTTCTGCTGAAAAAGACGTTTGATTTCCTCTTTCTGTGCCTGGCAGTGGGTGAATAACTGCTGTGCTGTCCCCAGCAACTGAGCATTCTTTTCCTGCAAGAGAGAAGAGTGAGAAAATCCACTTTTAGCACCAGTTGCAGCATAGTCCCTCTTAATGAAATCATTACGTCTTGTTTCTGTAGCAAATTGGAAGTGAAGCTCAGCTCAGAGGAGACCTGTATGAACTAATCTAGCTCTGCCCCAGGTATCAGCGAGCCTATCCTATACAGTGTTCATGGAAGATACACAGTAACTTAAAATACACTGTGGGGAGAGACACGAAGAAAGTCATCAATAAGCCAAACCACTTGTATTTCCAATGCCAGAATTACTCCAGTGGGCCACATGACCCTTCCACTCCCAGAACATTTCCTGCCTATAACATTCCTTAACTAGATACTTCCTTACTCATGTCATGGTCATGCACTGTGTAAGCAGCAAAGGGCAAGGACAGGACTTTGCTGAAGGGCCTCATTTATTCCAATCCCAGCTGACTGATCAGTGTAGCAATAGCAGCAAGCTTCAGAGACTGACTCTTTTGTCCAACTTTTTCTGATGAGGCCAAATAGGAATTGTGCAGAAACTGAGCCATCACTCCAGAAAACATGGAGAACCAGGGCAAAAAGCACCTCGATTTTCCAAGCAGGGGAGCAGCGGTGCTGGCAAGTTCCACCTGTGTGAGGAAACACAGGACCTGGCATACAGCTCGTGCTGCCTCTCAAGCCAAGGACTTGGGAAAGCAGCTGAACCACTGCAATGCTAAACAGGCGAATCACTGCAATGCTAAACAGCCTGCCGCAAGTGATGCTGAAAAAAAGCCTTTAGGCTGTCAACAGCAGTTATTTCATCCAGCCTTTGCAAGCAGCAGGAGCTGACAGCCCCATCTAAGGGTAATCTGGTGAACTGGCATCTCACAGCATCTTCAAATCACTGACTGGTTCAGGTTGGAAGGGGCCCTAAAGCTCATCCAGTCCCAACACTGCCACAGGCAGGGATACCTTCCACTAGAGCAGGTTGCTCCAAGCCCCATCCAACCTGGCCTTGAACACTGCTAGGAATGAAGCATTCATCTTGTGTATTTTAAAACCATCTTACAAAACCATTTTTCTTGTACTTGAAAAGCCTTCACATAATAGAGGGTCATTGAACAGTCTATACAAGAGCACCTCAGCCAGCAAAGTTCTGCTCCTGCCTTTGGGAAGTTTAACTTGCCATAATTCTCATGCTTAATTCCTCATTTTAATGTCTTCAAGTATGTAACAACTCTCAGACACCGAGGTGAAGTGATTACTTTTCCACACTCAATTGACACCTTCGGTGTATGGCACCGTACTCACACACTATCATTTCTCAGGCTATTTTCTGGGCAAGGAGATCAGTTAAGTTCAGGCTGACTTTCCTGACCAGTAATAAAGAAGCACAAAATGACACTGCTTAAGGAAAAAGCTGAAAATCCAAAGTGCTGTGAGAGAGTGAAAACAAATGGAAAGCACCATTGAAAAAGTCTGCATAAACATCACATCAGCATCAACCGTCTGTAATGAATGGGTGGCACAAATTAGCCTCTGTCATCTGGAAGAAAAGAGTTCCCCTTATGGAAAACTCCGTCAAACACGGCTATGGCTTTATGCTGACACCTTCAGAAAGGTCACAGAGCAAAGGAAAGCTTCCATGGGGACTACCAGAAGCTGGAATTGGACAGGAGTGAGAGGTTATTATTGAGTTCTATGGGGAAATGCTCCTCCACAGAAGTAGCAGCAGAGTCTCTCTCATCAGGGCTAACTTATAAAGCAATTAAATTGGTCAGAACTGAAGTAAAGCAACACAAGAAGCAATGGAGTTCAGCTGGAAACCTTCTCCCTCTGCTGGGGAGATGGCTCCACAGCAGAGCCAAACACATTTCCCAGCTGCAGGAGTTTCTGTGCCTTTCCATGGACTTCAGCCCACGACTTGATAACTTTACACTTTGCCCACCAGTGCAATCTTAACACATTAAGATTTTCAATACTAAGGATGCTTCATTAAGTCTCTTAAGTCAGTGATGACAGCTTGGGGCTTTTTTAATCCCATAATTCAATTTATTACAAGTTTAATGAGCCATCCTGATGCTGCAGCTCTCAACTCATTTAGGCTTTCCTACAGTGGGAAAACAATAGATGTCAAAAAGCAGAAAATTCAGCTCCAAGGAACGAGTATCTGTGTGTTTTCCAAGACGGTCCCCATTCAAAGTTGCTACAGTCCTTGGCTAGATGAAGCCCAGTTTAATTATCTACTAGCAGTTTGACTAGCAGGGTGCAGGATGCAGGGAAGCCCCTCAAAGTGGAGGATAAGGATGACTTCAGGCAGCACATACTGCTGGGGGGTAACCACCACCTCTTGCTCCCCTGAGACATTTAGAGAAGAAAAGCAGCTGCCAATCCCAAGATTGGCAATCCAGTGGGGTTCAAGACACCAGCTTCCTGCATAGGAACACATGCTTCAGCTCAAAATCAGAGGAAAAACCAGAAATACTGAAGTAAGCCCTATCAGATGGAGGGGCATGAAAGGGAAGAGGGGAGGTGCATCTCCCTCACTTTGCAGATGGGAAATTTAAGCACACAAAGACTGAGTTAGCAATAAACTCCGCAGGTTGAGCCCAAGCCTTACTCTGGTAGAGTCTTTGTAACTGGTGTTACTTTAGAGCCTCTGTAACTGGTGTTACTGGCACACAGCTCCAAGCCTCAGCATTTTCCACACCCATCCAAAGCATCCAGTAGTCTGGCAATTTTGTTTAGAAATGTTAAAAATGAGACTGACCTTTTCCTGCTCCAGTAACTGTTGCAGGCTTGCTTTATACTGAGGAGTTTTCATGTATGCCATGAACTGCATGTATTGGATCTTAAAAGAGTCTGCAAAATAAATGAGGAGATTATACGTTACAAGTGAAATGAAGTATAACGCTCCTATTTACCCGTTTGCTCCCTTGACACCTCTTCCCACTTTGCCCCCTCTTGCTATTTATCTGGACTGTAAGACCAAGCCATTAAAGATCAATTTAGAGCATGCTGAAAATCCATCCTCTGATGCCAGCTGAACTCTGGGATCCATTAGCTCTTTCTAATACATATCCCAACAGAAGTCATGACAATACATTCAGAAACCAGAGGAAGATGATGGGTGCTAATGGTGTTTGCATGATGAAAGAGAAGATGAACATCTTCCATTATTTCTACTTACAGAGCATTAAAAGAGATTAGTTGTAAAAGCCAAAACCAGCCCCCAGCTCAGAGGGCTCATACTCCCAGCTTCAAAAGGACAGGCCCTGCTGTACTCCTACTTCCATACACAGCTGACAAGCTCTACAGCCCCATTCACTCTACCTTCCAAGGAGCATTCACTTATCACTGTCCTCCTATCTCCAGTCTCCAATTACACAAGGAACCTCCCTTCTCCCCAGTCCTCACCTCTAGGGCTCTTGTCATCATAAAGCCAACCACATGAATAAGTCCAAGCTGCTGCAATGACAGGCAGCCAAAACAGGTAATGGATGGTTGAGAGACTTTTGCAGCAAGGTTTACCCCAGACAAGTGTCCATCTCCCTGCTCCCACACACATCAATATAAAATGTTCCCAAAATCACTTTTTTTCTCTAAAATAAGAACACGGTCTTAACTGTAAGACAACACAGCAAAAGAGAAGTTTAGGACATCACTGATGTCCCTGGGCTCTACATAGATAGGAAGATTGTATCAGATTCCCGAGTGATCCTATAATTGTTAATGCTCAATGCACAGAAAGGGGGGGAACATACACCACCAGGAGTCCCCAAAAAACACTCTCCAACTTTTTCCTTACATCAGCTCTTGCACATGGAATGTATTTTCCAACCACACCACCTTTGTGACCTCAAACTCAAGTACGATCTCATATACTTCACTCAAAGTTAAGACAGAGAAAAGGGCAAGATGTTCCCCAAGATTTAAGAATAAGAGAATGGTTTCATTTAAAATGGTTACTTCTGACTAGACATTCCCATTTAAAGTTATTTTTAATTCCTGCTAAACCCAAGCTTATTTCCTTTTGTGCCAAATATGAGCTGAAACAATGCCAAAAAAACAAATACAGACCAAGACATCAGCTTCAGCAGCAAGCACGAGAAGAGGCCTTGTGGTGATGCCAACAAGGGGAAGAAGCTAACCCCCTCTCCTGTTCAATATACAGCTTTCCACAGTGGCAGTCTATTAGTAGCCCTTCGATGCTCATGTTTAGAAAGCACACATTCATGTTCACAAACCTCACAGTAGAGGTTCCCATACCAAACAAGTGACAACACAGCAGTCTCACCTAGCAGCTTCTGTAGTGCAGGTGGGGTAGGTGTCACCAGTAGCTGGTTAGATGAATGCCGTTGCACTTTAGGAGGTAGTTGGTAATATGGACTATGAGGTGACTTGTATGCATCTGGAGAGAGAAACAAAGATAACCTTACAGATTATGAAAGCAGAGTGCTTCTGGCACTTTGGCACTGGAGAGCTCATCATTTACAATGTGAGATCCAGTAACTTAGCTAGATCACCACACTGTAGTATTGTTTAGAAGGACATCTACAATTTATCCTTAAAACAGTAGCAACAGAGACAAGCTACAGACCACAGCTCAGCAACAGCTTCTGGCCAAGTACCTACAGACAGCTTCAATCACCACCACCAACTCACAGGGAGCTTTACTTTGGTGGCAAGAGAGAAGTTACGACACAAAATCAAATTATACCTAGCAATAAAGGAAGAATAACCTTCAGCATGCATTCAGAGCCTCAGATCCTCCTCTAGGCTCACGTGGCAGGAGGAGGCTTCTTCCTCTGCCAACTTTGAACTCACCCTGAGGAGAGGATGAAGATGCCTGTGAAACAGTTTGAGCGTGCAGAAGTTCTAGTGCAGTTTGGTTCTTCTTGGTCTTGCGCTCTGTGTTTGCAGTGTTCATTTTCTTGGGACGTCCCCGTTTCCTGCCTGCCATTTTCCTTCCTTTTTTACTCAGCTTTTTCTTCCGGGCTTTAGAGGGAGATGGCTTTTTAACAGAATTTGCTGCAGCCTTTTCTTCTTCAGCACCAGAATCCTAAAAGACATTTGGAAGCCAAAAGCTCTTTAGCCATCTCTACCTACATGCACAGCATTCCTTTTAAGCAAGCATTAATGACTGATAATTTCATGAAAGGAAACTGATGCACTGTAGTTAAATAACTGGCCAGTGAAGGAGACCTAGGATAAGAGCTGTCCCTAACACCCCACGTACTCATTCTCATCTGGACTTACCCATAGCAGAAAAGGGAATCTGTAACTGATGCCTAAGAAAAGCTGATTATTGATTACATTCTTCAAGTGAATTTCATTAAAATCTCAATATATTTTTGTGCATGAACAGTCACTGCATTTCTAACAGCATTATGCAACTGAATGAGGAAGGAAATGAGTCCTTTGCAGGAGAGACTGGGCACACTTGGAACTCTATTCAATGGGTATGACTCAGGGAGAGCTCTGCAAGCTGGTGTTGGAGGTAATCGGGTGGACACCAACTGTTCTATTCATCTTGCAATACCTTTTCTCCAGAGTTAGTGGTACAATACCCAAGTGCAGCTTTTATTAAGTCACTCCATCATATTTGTGTCCACGGCAACAGCTATACCAGTTTACCCATTCAGATAACACACTTCCCACAGAATCAGGTTTTTCCTGACACCAGTGATGAATTCAAGCACAGCTGAAGAGAAGACACATCCTTCTCTATGAAAATGCAGGATGCCCACCTTATTTTCCTGAACCTTCGTTGGAGTAGTTGTGTTGCTCTTGTTTTCTCTTTGTTGCCGACGTCTAGCTGCCTCTTGTTCCTCCTGGAAAGAGGTTTTCAAAGAAAATACTAAGAGAATACTCATTTGCTCCTGTTATTCTCGCTTCTGAACACACACCACTGTGCTGCCCAGCTTAGCCTCCCCCAAAAGCCAGCGGTGAACCTCTTGGCACACAGTGCCCCCTTAAAAACACCCCAAACTTTTCTCACCAGCAAGGGAAAAAGCTTCTCTTGCCTCAGGCAACACTCAGTGGGAAAGGAAAGATAAGAGCAAGTAACTCCTTTGTACTGCATTACCCTCTATAATGGGTTTCAAACATGCAGCCACAGGGCAGAAGAGATTAAGCCCAAACCTCCTTTATTCTTCTCCACCTAATTCCATCCCCCACATCACACGCTGGTGTCAGAGGGTTTGGGTTTCGTTTGGAGGGGGTGATGGTGTTTTGTTAGTATGGGGTTTTAATTTATTACCTATTTTAATAGCTTTCCCAACATCCCCAACATTCCATGTGTTGCTACATCACTTTAAAAATGCTGCATGACTTGAAATGGCAAAGCCATTAAACAGCACCTTATTCAACTTCAGCCAAGTCTGTATTGGAGACTAAGAAAACCAAAGCAGCAACCTTGAAGCTTAATTTTGGGTTATCAGTAGGGCCAGGGTATTTCAAAGAGCTCATTTAAAGCCTTTTCCTATCTTACAGGGGAGGCTGCATTTGCGTAACAATTCTGACATTCCATATAAATGGCACCATTTCTTCACCATTTAAAAGCAGGGAAGTTCCAAAGCACATGGATGCCACCCGAGAAGTCTTTTATTCTCCCAACTTTGAATTCAGCAGCCAGAACTAACCCCATCTTAAAGCTCCCATTAACCTACTCTCAACTATTCCTGAGCAAGTCAGCTGGAAGACAAACGTTCACCTCAAGTTTGAAATCAAGTGGCTTCACTTAATTCTCTAGCTGGGAATAACAGCCTCACATTGCTTAGTTCAGATTAATACAGCCCAGTACAGTGTCAAAAATCCTCTGACATTAATTCCACACTTAACAGTAGAGATTGCAGCAACTGACCACACATTTCATGTCAATGTGCCCCAAAAGTAACATCTCAGAGCAGTCTTCAGCTTCATTTTCATGCAGCTGAACACTGGGACAGATTGAAACTATCACTTCTTTCTTTAATTTCAGTTCTTTAATGAGCAAACTGCTCTTTATGGAGACAAGGAGGCACAAAAGCACAAAATGTAATCAGCTCTAAGTAACCTTAAGTCTGATGGCTTTGTAATGGAAAATAACTGAAGTGCTTGAAGGTAGTTGACATAGTTTTAGGTCTTTATGACCTTAGTATGAAGTGTAAGAAAAACAATAGGAAAACAGGACCTGGAATGGGGAGTATCTGGGACTAGCAGATGTCCAGGATGGCACAGTCAAACTAACTGATAAGTAGAAGGACAGGATGGTTGCTATGTTTGTGGTCTTAATGAACCCATTAAGCTGGTGCAGACATCTACTGGGGAGTATCTGGGACCAGCAGATGTCCACGCTGGGAGCAGTTAAACTACCTGATAAGTAGAAGGTCAAGGAAGATTGCTATGTCTGTAATGTTAATCAAGCTGGTGCTTCAAAGACTGCCAGCAGTGATGAAGATTGTTGGAAGAAGTAAAGGACTCTCAAAGACCACCACCACCACATTTTTGTATGTATGCAGGAAACCTTCTGGAAAATTATGTAATTCATGTGTAGCCTCATGAATATGTATGGATGCCCAGTGACTATGTGACTGTGTGGCAAGACACAGGTCAGGAGGAGCTATCCCTTCCATCTCCTGGCCCCACAATAAAGAACAGCTGCTTGTCAACTTAGAACTTTGTTGGTGAGTTTGCTTCTAGAACCATTATAGACCTCCACTGCAAGGTAAGAAGCCCCATTAATTCTCTATTAGAAAGCTCTTGAACATGATTCAATTAGTGCTTGATGGCATGTGATGCTCCACTTCAATTACCTCCATGCCCACGTTCCTTGCTTACCAAGCAAATCTGATTTTCTATCAGTTCTATACATCTTTAACAAGTGACCAAATTCCCCATAGTGGCTGCTCTGCTTATTTTGAGTTCTCTACCAAAACAAAACATGACTGAAACTTACCCTGAGTTTTGGATTTTTGAGACTAGAAAAATAGTTTTCAAGCTGGAAACAGAAAGATAAGAGTTGTTTTCAGTCACAAGAGATGAATACAATGTATTAGCATAAACCAAACACAGAACTGCAGCAATTCTAACTGGTTTCCTTCAGATAAGCTACAGCAAGAAGCCATTTACATTCATTCTTTTAAGTGACACAGACAGTTGCATGGCAGGATGTAATCCAAGCCTCAACAAGGTTTTACCATCTTCACCGCTGCCTATTCTCGTTTTCAAAGCTTTGTGTCATGTATCTGCACTCAGCAGAAAGTTCTCTTCAATGAAGCTTCTGCGCTGTTATATGCCACTAAAACATTCATCTGCACGTTAGGTTATTCTTTTAAAAAAACATTATTAGGCTACAGCAAACTAGGAAAAAAAGTCTTATTACTATACTGCAAAAAACCTCAGTGTGGGAATAAACTATTTCCCCATAAAAGCTGACATTTCTGTAGAACTGTTTCTGTTTAACTCCAAACCCAGTGAATGCATCAGTGTTGTTAGGAAGCTTTGGCTGGCTCTACAGCAACTGACAGTTTAACTAAAACGAAGGTTTACTGCTTGATGATCAAACAAAATGCTCTGTACACCACAAAGCAAACTGAGGAATTAAAGACCCACAGTCTCTTTGCTCAGGGTAGAAGCTATAGCACAAGACCACAGGTCTGCAGAGGTGTGCATTCTGGAGCATGAGAAGGAATTACACCTGTAAATCTATGGACCTTCAATGAATTAACAGACTGCTAGAGTACTGTCCAGCATTACACTGTGCAAGATGCTGCACTGAAGCAGCCACAGGCTACCAACGGTATGTACTACAGATCTAAATATGCAAGGAAATATGAAAACAATTCCCAAGGACAAGGAACTGAAGTTGGCATTTGACTCCAGAGCAGCTAAAGCAGTCAGAGTCACCAGCCTGTATTTATACTCACTATGGTTCGGTCAATAGTATGCAGGTAGTAAGAAACTGGTTTCCCGGTCCATGACACAGACCCTTTCAGTGGTGATAACTCCACAACTCTCATTATAGTGCCAATATCTGCAGGAAGAAAATCAAGTTAGGGACCAAAGCTCGCTCGGTTTGCCACACAGTTCTATCCAGCTGAAGCTAAGCCATGCACCAGCAAAGCTTGTTTCTTCAGAGACCACCAGCCATTCTAGAGTAAAACTCTGCTCTAATGCAAGCTTTCAATAAGCAGAACTTCCCTGTGTTTCAGAGACAACTTTACGAGGAGCCCAGCGACCAGACATCTGTGCTAACAGACAGGATTTAATTAGATAGAACCAGCAACAAAACATCACTAGAGCCAACCCGTGTAAACTACAACTGTACTATATTGGGACTGGGGACAAACATGGTTTGTATTTGTTTTCTTGCCTGTATTTGTTTTGTTCTCCAGAACTAATATGTATGGGATGTGCCTAAGCATTTCCATAACCACTGAACGCCGAGTGAGTGGCACGGCTGTAGAAGTTATGGCACACTTCTAATTAAACAGAAATTACCCAGAGTCAAAACACAAGGTTTAGGATTCAGCACCTTCCACCACTCTTTTAACCACATTTTAATGCTTGCTTTGGTTTGTCCTGGCTCTTTCCACATTTCCATTTCATTTTCCAGATGGCACTAACCAAGGACAAAAAATGGTATTGAGAAAAAAGGTTTCCTGCTCCTAAAGTTTTCTCTTTTCCACTATATTTTATAAATTATCTAACTGGTCAGACTTTAGATCAAGCACTAAATAGATGGGAAAATCACGAGACTCAAATCCTACTTGGGCACCAAAAAACCCACTGAATAAAAGCAGTCCTAAAACCCTTGCAGGGCGCAGCATAAAGCTGGCACAGGAGACTGAAATCGCCTCTCTGCATGTGGAGACACTGGATCCACAGCTCCAAGTGGATGACATTCCCTGAAAGTGCCACTCAGAAGAGGCTACTAAGACCAGAAGTCCCAGGCCTAGCACATCCCATGCACGTTCATTTGATATTGGCACATCCCAAATACAGCTTGGTGACAGAATGGGATTAAGACCTAAAATTTACTCCAATAATATCCTCTCATTACTTGTAGCATACAAAGGTAATTTCTTTTCAGGACCTCTTATCTGAACCCCTAGAAGACATTCCTGTTAGTGGAAGCTATTATCTGCTGTTATGGTAAGCAACCTCTTTCACTCAGATCCTCATTATCTATCACGATATAATTTTAACAACAACATTTCCATTAAGCATTAAGTAACATGAAATATACATTGATACATAAAACTTCAGCATTCTAGAAAACATTCCACATGGGGGTGAAAGCTCAAATAGGATAAAGAACTGGCTCAACTGAGCATCATAATCAGGGCTTTTATTCAGTGAGAAGTGGTGGACTTTGCCCCCTTTACCTCCCCACCTAGCAGAGACATAGCAAAACGGTCATGAGCCAGGGAAGAAAAGGCTTGAGAGGCCAAAACCCCTTATTTACATAGGCAGGTCTCCTAAATGAAGCCTCAAAGTGCCTTATTGTATTTCATCTAGTTCTAGTGTGCTGTACAAGAGGTAGGAAGCTTTACTTGAGCGCTCTTTGTCTTGTTAGCAAAGTGACAGGCTGATCCCAGCTCCCTGGAGGCTTGAGGGTTTCCAGGATTACCATTCCACCTCTTTAACTTGTTTTATTTTCAAGTCCATGTCTACAAAGGATTGCCAAGCCAGGATCCAAGACTTAATGTGGTTCCCAACAATCAAATGCCACAGAGAAGGGTATGAAACAGGAAGGAAATGGGCAGGTTTGCGTGTCTGCTGCACAGGACATTCACAGCAACTCAAGCTTCATCAAAATAACTCACAATGGGGCTAGCTCATTGAAATGCCTTAATGACAGTCTTCAAATTACTGTTCTTGAAAAGCAGTTTGCCATGAGTGTCAGGCCAAGCACAGAGAACACAGCTTGAGATTTGTAAGTCAGTATTTTACTTGCCATGTTTGCCTAAGGAGGGGAGTAAGGCTGGGTTTGAATTTAGGGAATGTTTTGCACTGGACACTGAAAATATATAAACCCCAGCTCAGGTCGTTGGTTTCCTTGACAAAATTCAACAATAAAAGCTGAAAAAAGGTCAGAATCAAAAACCACCATCACAGGGTGTTGGTAATCCCCAAACCTCATTGAACGGCAGTTCCCATGCTTGCAACAAGGGCACCTATCAAGTCTACTAGATTCAGAAGGGAAGGAGAACTGCTGGCAATAAACCAGACACAGCAACTGGGTGTTTATGGGCTAGGTCTGATGGATTTACAGCACAGAAGACAAGGCATTCAACGCTGAACATTTCAGCTCCTATACCTCACAAATCACGACTAGTGGGATTTACCTGTCCAAATTCAGACAGCTACTGTATAAGGAACTCACAGGCAAGTTCATCACTACAGCTCTTTGTAGTTAAAGACATCAATCACGCTCCTGAAATCCTTATTTCAACACTTAATTTCAACCTCTTCAACTGTAAAAGATGCCCAGCCAGGGAAACATCACCATTATGTCTAAAGGAGGAACTCCATAGAAGAGTGGTGGTTTGTTCCAATGTTGGGTGAGGGGTTTGGTTGATTTTAAATACCTGTCACTTTGGCATGTGTGCTATCATAATGCAGCAGCATTTTTCTACTTAACACAACTCTTCAAAACACAACCCAACCCCACTACAGACGTGTCCAGATAACGAATACACCATAACTGCAATGTAACAACAAAAGGGACAATCATACCACTCAAGTTTCGACTGTTAATTCTAAAATTCAGAGGTGCAAAAGGTTTTGAGGACACAATTCTTCCACCTGCAAAAGAGGAGGAAAAACAAAAAGAGAGCAAAGTCAGCTACTGTTTCTTCTAGAAAGAACTACTTACTAAATCTGCCCCAGCAGAGAGTCCTAAAGAGCAGCTCTAATCAAACCACCACTTGTACATCATCACCAAAAGAAAATGACTTAATGCTCATTCTGATAGCATCTCTTAGCCAATCTCTTAGTCCTGCTGGGGAGCTGGGAGGGGGTCCTCAAGGATCACTACAAAACGACACATCTTAAAACACCTCCAAAAAAAGAGCACGTTAATGCTCAGTGGCAATCTATGGAAATGTCAATCAGGAACACCACAATCTCATTCCCGTTTGGTGTCTTTTATACACAAGTCCCCAAAGTCCTCTTATTTAAAAGGCCGCTCATGTCCATTTCACAGCTATGCAGGGTCATTGAGCACAGAGCACAGAGCCCCAGCACCTTCTGGGAGGAGAACTGAGCTTTCTTCCCTGGGTAAAGTGCCTTCCCCACCTTGCCATTCCCCTCCATCTGCCACTGAACAGCAGCTAAAATGAAACAGATCACCCACTAAAACTAAAGAAGACAGCTGGAGTTAGGGGGTTTTACAGATGGCAACAGAGCCCAAAAGTCACATTCTTCACTTCAGCACAAAGCTGTACTAGGGGAAGCCACAGCTTTGCTCACACCACAGGGTTTTCTTCTCAGAAATAGTAATTTTTGTTATTGCTGCCATAACCAAATGCAATTGTTACTTATCCCAGTGGTTAAGAGGAAGGAAAAAAAGACACCCCAGGCAGTCTAAGGGTCACAGTGGGGTTACTGGGCATCCCAGGTCACTTTTGTCTGCAATGAGACTTCTCTAAAGACACACAAGACATCCAGTGATGCTGCTCCCATTTTAATACTGATTAGTGAATACGCAGTACTCAGCGAGGCAGCTTTAAATAGGATAACCCAAGAACTGCATCCAGTATGCAGCTACAGAAATATTATATTGTATTAGATACAGAAAGCCACCTGCACCCTGGGCTGCATCAAGAGGAGTGTGAGCAACAGGTCAAGGGAGGTGATCCTGCCCCTCTACTCTGCTCTCATGAGACCCCATTTGGAGCACTGTGTGCAGTGCTGGTGTCTTCACATAAGGACATGGAGCTGCTGGAGCAAGTCCAGAGGAGGCCATGAGGGTGATCAGGGGCTGAAGCACCTCCCCTATGGAGCCAGGCTGAGAACACTGGGGCTGCTCAGCCTGGAGAAGAGAAACTGCATGGAGACCTCAGAGCAGCTTCCAGTGTCTGAAGGGGGCTACAAAGCTGCTGGAGAGGGGCTCTGCATCAGGGACTGCAGTGATAGCACAAGGGCTTTGCAGTCTTGGCCGCTGCATGTTTTGTCAGCTCCTGTAACAGGTAAGACAGCACCAGCAGCTCCTCCCAAACCACAGAGCTCTGCAGAGCATTCACACACAGAGCTACCTCCAAGCAATCAGGGAGGTCAGAGTAGATATTAAAATGGGAAGTAAGCAGCCCAAGAAATACCCACGGGGCGCAGATGCTTGCTGCAAGGCACAGAACAATACCCATCAACCTGGCTTCTTTAACTAAGGCCTCGCCACCACCAGCTCCTACAGCAAGCAGGAAAGCAATGGAAAAAGGTTTGAAGCTCTTTGTTACCTTCCTTCATGTTTGCAAATCGCTCCTTCAGTTGGTGATCCACCTCAGGACCAAAGGCAAAGTTATTCACAAAAATAACACTGCAAGATAAGGGTACAGTTAATGAAGAGGGGCAGGCAAATGGCACAAGTATACCCTTACCTGCCCTCACAACCACAGGTCACAGTCATTACAGCCTCTTCTGGGACTGCAAAGTGCTGCTTGTCCCTGTATACAGCCACATCCAGCTGCATACAGTACCTTCCCTTTAGCATTCACTTGTAAAGACATTAAAGGCATCCTGCTCTGTGTTCCTCTCAGCACACAGCTGAGCTTTGCACCACAAGGTTCAGCATAAAAACAATGTGCAAAACGTTTTCACCCCTGTGTCACGGTGAGATCAAACAGCTCACTCTTATGGTAGTTAATTCACACACGAAAAGCAATGGTCCAACACAACAGACACGTTTCAGCCCAGTGCCTCCTCACATGTACTTTAACTCTCACAGCAAAATACCAAACTGCATTTTCCCTTCTAGCTGTAAATTTACCCCTAAATGCAAGCAGACACCTCTCTGCATGTTTTCCCCAGCCTAAACCCAGCACTGCGCCCTACCCCACAATGGAGGAGTCGCATCCTTCCGGGTTAGGAAATTCAGTGAAGGGGATTTGTTCCTGAAAAAGCCCAGTCATAGAGCAGCAAAGAAACGTGCCCATATCACACAACTGATAACGGTTGGTGAAGACACAGAGCACACCACAGGTGAAAAAGGAAATAGCCTTTTATTTTTAAGCACCTGGGCCTAGTCCAATTGTCTCTGGAGCCCATTTCCTACCATCATAGAATGGTTTGGGTTGGAAAGGACCTTATGATCACCCAGTTCCAATTCCCCCTGCCATGGGCAAGGATGCCTCAGACTAGACCATGTCACCCAAGGCTCTGCCCAGCCTTGTCTTGAACACTGCCAGGGATGCAGCATTTACCACTTCTCTGGGCACCCTCTGCCAGCGCCTCAGCACCCTCACAGTAAAGAACTTCCTTATATCTAACCTGAACTTCCCCTGTTTAAGTTTAAACCCATCATCCCTTGTCCTATCGCTACAGCTTGCAACAAGAGCCCTCAACATCTCTTGGAAGCTGTGGAGCATCATGCCCATGCAAAGTGCCAAAGCCATTCTGGCATATTGCTTCAACATGAAGAACTAAGTTCTTTGCAAGAGGTCTGACTGAAAACTCCCCTCCTAGTGCCTCCACACATGAAACATGTTCAACGAGGACAGTGAGTTTAAGAGCGGCAGCCAAAGCTATTAAAAACCATGGATGAAAAAATGTTTCTTCATTAAGGGGAAAAAGGAATATGTTATTCTTGCTCTGCCTTGCTCTTGGAAAGTTGGGAAACCCTGCCTGGCAAGTGAGGCTAGCAGGGGTTTCTTCCTCCTCCTTCCCACCCTGTGCCAAAACATGAGGCCTTGCAAAAGAGCCAAGCATATTAATGGGACCAGAAAATATCCAGGGAAGGAAGGGAAAAAGATAAAGCTTGCCAGATCCATTTTTTCAGTGTTAATTTTGGCACAACACTTGTATGCACAGGACATGAGTACAGGAGACCCCCATCCACCTCGCCTTCAGCCCTCCTTTCTGCACGTATTGCTGAGCCACAGGGACAGTTCCTGCAGGAATCCTGTGTACTGCACAGCTTCCATGGCTGCACACAAGCACGTACAGCCCTGTCCTGGCACAATCCCAGCCTGGCCACCAGTGCACGCTCACGGGAAGGGTGGCTCTTGGCTTACTGAGACTGAGATGAGCTCTTAGGCAGAAGCTGTTCCCTGTGAGGGTACTGAGGCGCTGGCACAGGGTGCCCAGAGAAGCTGTG
>JASSUY010002450.1:0-13817 GCA_032466535.1 Forpus xanthops
AAGTCCTTCTCCTCAGGGCTGCTCTGAATCTCCTCTCTGCCCAACCTGTAGCTGTGCCTGGGATTGCTCCCACCCAGGTGTGTAATAGAACAATTATCAACCCTGTACTGAGCTCAACACATGCCAGTAATCAAGTCTTTCTGATTCAAGGCATGGAGACTACAGCCCAAGTCATTTGGTTGGGAAATGGGAGTAGATTATTACCTTTGAGAAACACAAGCAAACTCAATTCCATCTGTGCTGCTGCCTCTATGCCACAGGCATTAGCTTGCAAGATATACACTCTTGCATTCAACTAAGGCAAACTGACATTAGCTGCCTCATGTGTGTAGCTGAAACAGCATCTGTAAAGTCTTCTGTTCAAATGTGTTGTGGCCTGCAGGGAAGCAGAGAACAGGTGCTCTCTGTGGGTCCTTCTGGGTCACTGCTGATTACGGGAGGAGGAATATTTCCATCCCTGTTTCTTCTACTGGAACACTTAAAATCTAATCCCATATCCAAGCTCCCACTTACATCCAGCTTTTCCTTTCGTTTATACTCCTCCCTGCGCTGCCACCATGTTAAGACCTCTCAGCTCACTATGGACTGCCCCACATTGCAACCTGGTTTAAGTGTTTTACATATATTTAATAATAGCATCTCCACATTCAAAACCCACTAACTCAATCTCAAAAACATAAATCAAGGAATTACCTGAAAACATAGCAAAGAATTGAAACTTCTGCTTCTGGTTGCCATCCATCATATCTTTAAGCATATGATGTGCATTACAAATAGTAGCTTTCACCAAGCTCTGGAACTTGGAAGTCAGTCCTTAACTAACCTGCATAAAAGTCAGGCTAGGGAAGAGAGGGCCAAAAGCTAAAGACCTATTGAGAACAACAAAACTGAGAAAAAGGAGGTCAGGGAAGATAGAAAAAATATAATGGGAAAAAAAGTAGTTAAGGACATGCCATGGGAGTTCAACTGTGATAGAAGCAAGCTAACTAAGATGTGGACTCTATTTCAGAGCAAATAAATTATTAAGAAGCTTTTCAAAGACAGAACTAGATACCCACCACACGCATCATTCAATCACAAAGGGCAAAAAAACATCAGCTAGCTACAGCATAACGGATATTTATACACTTAAAAATGGGGAAGTGATCCAATTTACACAGCAGAACAGCAAAAAGCCTTGCTTCACTATACCACCAGTGAGATCAAAAAGGGTTGTCTCTTATCTATTTTGTATTTTCAAGACAAGCTATCCAAACACTGCAGATGAGTGCGGAATTATCTTTTTCTGACACTTATTTGACCTCTTTAGTCTCCCAAGATTTCATAACATTTGACAAATCCATGTGTTTTTATGAATTTTTACTGGAATGTCACAAAACAATTCTGACTTTTTGGTTATTCTAACTTGGGAATAATGAGAATTTTTTTTTTTTTCAGAGTTTTCTAGATGCCCACACTGTTACGGATCCTCTTTGTACTGGTCAAGTTTCTTATTGGTATGATTTTCATTTTGAACATCTTCTCTCCTTCCCTCATCCACCCTGAATCACCAAATCAACTAAGTTGGAAAAGACCTTTAAGAACATCAAGTCCCAACATTTTGTGAGAGTCTGTCATTGACTTTTTTCTCTCATGATGGCTCAGGACTTTGCTATCTTTTCTGATTTTGCCATCTGTGCTTTTTATTGGCTACATGTTTTTTAACCTCTACCTATACGTCTTATTGGTTCTATACAGGAACAGAGAGAAAGAATGGGTTCCTTTCAGATTACAGTAGAAAGTAAGTTTCCTTTCTTAGGGTCAAAGTGTCTTTTCAAAAACACACCTTACTGCTCTGTAATGCTGGGTGGAGAGGGTAGGATAGGTCATGGAGAGAAGTAAAGCAGCCACTTAATCCACCTTTTGGGTAGCCATGCTGTAAAATATGCCAGCCTGAGCACACCAATACACAGAATTGATTGAAATCTTATTCCTTTCTATCCACCTCCAAACAAGTGCTCTGTTGCCCTTGCATTATGAAAGTGGGACTGGGAACTGGCCAAAACTCATATGAAATGGCAGATAAACATTATAACATGATAACTTCCTTCAATAAAAAATGATGCACTGAGATTAAAGTTTTGTGCGCTTGCTTAAGTATATTCGAACATGCTCTAATACCCAAAACAACATGACTGCTCAACTCTATGACAAGCAAAATCAGCATGTCTTCTGGGCCTATTTCTTTATAGAAGGGGGAGGGGGGGAATTCCTGAAGATCATGATCATTAGGTAACTATGCTGAAAGCTCCCTTATATACACATACATGCAAAATGGAAGTAGCAGTAAACACTGCTTTCTTCCATACATTCTATTTTTATCTCCTTTTCTTATTCTGTTTTCAGTAGTAGTCTTGGAAACATAGACACCAAGTTCATCCTGTAAGAGCTGAATAATCAAATAAGAAAAAAACCCATTACAAGATGAATAAACTATTGATTTTTGTTTTCCTGGGAATCATAACAATGTAATCCAGAACAAATACCAGACACACACTTACTTCAGGTAAACCGTCAGTCATCTTTTTTTTTTTATAGACAAGTAAAAATAATTTAAATCAACCAGTGGTCTTTGTTCCATGTTATTTTTGAATCTTTTTTTTAGTGTTACGTACAAGCAAACCACAACACAAGTTATTTCAGGAGTAAAACTAAAATCTTATTTCCAAAAAAAATCAACGACAAAATATGGTTTTCACTTTCACTTTATTTGCTACAGCAGGCAGTCAATCCCCAAATGTACCTTTGACAGAGGGACTTCTTAACCAAAGTATATATTTGGCTATAATAATCTGCACACATATACCAATTTGTTTCAAAGCTATAATAAGTCTTATTGTTGAACTCTGATATTAAAATCCCCCAAATAAGTATTATCTTACAGCAGCATGTCTTCACTACCCACACACTCTCAGAGGAATAAGACTGCAAGGCATGCAGCCATTTCTAAAATTGTATTGAAAGTGATGCTTGAAAGAAAGCAGAATACACTTCATGTTGGAGTTATCCTGCAAAAAGGAAGCACATCCATGTGCTCCACATGTCAGAAACATAGCTATTCCACCCCACTGCTGTCATCAGGACTATGATATTGGTATATAATCTAGAGAAGTCACTGAAAATGGACCAGCCTATGCTAAAGAATAAGCACTCTACACACATACACGGAACTGAGAAATCCTTCTAGGGACATTACTTAAAGCCTGGGAAAGAAAACAAGACAAAAAAGGAGTATACGACTCTTGGGCGCAAATGCTTATCATTGGCGATATTAGAAGCAAAGGTCCAAACTCCTAATTCTCAGCTCAAGATTTAATCTCAACTACAAAAAATCTTTCCGAATGTTTATATAATCTAACCAACAGGAAGATCCAAGAACATTTGCAATAAGTTTAAACCCAGGAACTTTTGCAAGAAGGTTAAGTTTGCAGAAGTGACCTGAAAACCTATGATTCAGCATCCCAAGCACTCAAAAGTCAAACAGAAATAAAGGTGACCAAGAACCATGGCTACTTAAACCAGGATATAGCTGACATGCTTTCCTAAAGAGCAAATGCTTTTCTGGAGTGAACTTATTTAAGCATCAATTTAGTGATTAAGAAGCACAAATAAGTAGACCATCTAGAGCAAAATTACCTGTTTTTCCAGATTAACCCCAAGTGCTTCATAACCTAGGATTGAAATGACAGAAAATATTTTAGTATTTTACTTTGTACTTCGCTTGCTTGAAGGCTGCCAAATTTCAGCAAAATTTAACAGATTTCCCACCTTAGGAGATGAGCTTCACACCTTTTAATCAGGAGCATTTGATTTTTTTTTAAATTCTTGGTGTATGCTCTTCTCTGTTTTGGTTTTTGTAATATGATAGAAATCCTAGTCATGCAAACACTACGACAGAAGAATCATTTCATACGTTTGTATTCTGCCTACTCCTCCCACATAGTTTTGATCCAAATAGAGCTGATGAAAACACTTCTGTACCCTCTGAAAAAATCCCAAATTCAGTTCAGCTCACACTTTTAAGTGGGGTCAAATACTGTTGTGGAGGTAGAAGAGAGAAGCTGTTAAGCTTCCATTTATCTACCTGATTATAATATCCAAACCTCCTAAGCCATTCAGCTTCAAAGGAAAGTTGTGATTCTGTCTGCTAAGCAGCCAAATATTTGCCCATTCTCTCCTCAACAGGGACAATCACCTCATGCAGGAGTACTTCCTAAGAGATCTGACAGACTCATAAATGAAGTATTTGCAGTCATATAGCCTATCTCCTAGGGTACTTAATGTGACTATACGGCTCATGGTATGCTATTTGCAGCAGCCTTCGGTACTGAGAATCTTTGCAATTAGAGAACTGGCAAAGAACTGTATTAATATAAAAGTAATAAATTCTAAAAGACTGAAAGCAAACAGAACTCTCAAAATGTCTGAGGAGAGGCTAGAATATAGAGAAGAAAAAGACTTGCTGGAAAGAAGTCTAAATTTCAGTTTCATCTACAGATTTAGAAAACAAACCAAAAAAGCCCTACCCTCTCGCCTTTAATTATTTAACAGAAATCAGTACCTGAAACTGTAAAGAGAAAAGCCTCAGAAAGAATGAGGGCAGTCCCAGGGCTGGTTGGTTTTATTACTGGATGTCTTAAAATCTGCTCCGGGATTTCCAAGAAGAGAGTGAGGCATTATTATACAAAAGTCATGTTATTATAACAAACCTATGGAAAAAAATACCCTGAGCTCATTCAATATCCTTTAAAAACTGAAGTTTATAGAATAGTTAGGGTTGGAAAGGACCTGAAGACCATCTAGTTCCAGCCCCCCTGCTATGGGCAGGATTTCACACATTAGATCATGTCGCCCAAGACTCTGTCTAACCTGGCTACGTCTGAATTGTCAAAAGTAAGCACATAAAAATAAGAACCACACTAATATTTACATTATACAATAGAAAATTAGTTGGTTTATTGCAGTATTGGTCTAGATACATACAATGTAGAATAAAAACTTCAGGGACCTTAAGTGTGCTGGTATTTACTCCCAGTAAATGCTTTGAAGAAAGCAGACAGCTAATATTTTGGAAACAGTATGGTCTTCAAGGAGTAGAGTACTTTATTTGTTGTTGAAGAGGTATCCAGTCTGCATAAAAATACAACTTCAGTGAAACAAAGCTCTCTTACAGACACTTTTTAGGGAGCAGTATAAATTTAACAAGAAATATTAACACTTTACTGTGTCTCTCCTCCCCCAAAAAAAATCCTTCAATAAAAAGCTTCTTTCCAAATAGAATTCTGTAGAACAGCAGAGTGACTAAACCATTTTATTTACATAAAACAAAAAGACTGACTTTCATTTAAGAGTCAAAAAATACTCTATAAGTAACAGAGGTGTTGGAGGCTCAACATGGACCTTTTGAAAGGGAGAGCAAGTGCTCCCTGAACTTTACAAGAGAGATCAATTCCCATTTATTCCTTAGAAAATATTTTTTATAAACTGACATCCATAAAATCTCTTTAATCTAGTCATATTGCTGACTAGGAAGACACTTTCTTTCCCACCCTAAGCATAAACTGGAGTTGGTAGGATGTTCATCAGTGAAAGGTGCCTTATGTTGAGGCACTCCTCAAAAGTTAGAAAGTTTAAATGGTTCTTGATTTTGAGGACATACCATCCAAATCTCTCTCTCTTATTTGGACCCATCTGTCCTTCTGCAGCACAGTCTTGCACTCAGCCCAGACCCTTTGCAACCCTTTTGTTTTGACCTTCACAGTAAATAGCACAAAGACTGCTCAGTTAGACTAAGCCAACACCTTAATGCAGCACGGCATGAAAGACCTCCTGAGGAGCTTAATCATTTAAGGTTTAAATATCACTGCCTATTTGTTTACTTGTATTCGATTTTTCTTATATTCAGGCTTTTATTTTTGTCATTCTAATGCATTATTTCTTTTTTTTTTTTTATCATTCAAATGCATTATTTTTTGTACTGAACCTCTTTTGCGCATGCCTTCTCAGGGTACCCTTGTCCCTTTCTCATTGTAACTTTCTCTGCCAGAGAAAAGGGAAGAAAGAGCATGGACTCTCATTTTCCCAAAACATGCTCCTTTAATACAAATTCAGAAACAGCTGAGAACCAGGTTGAATGACAGATTTGTACCAAAACACTTTGTACTGTACCTACAGAGCTGGTTGTGATGCCCCCAACTAAATCTACCTGTTATGTTACATTTGTTTTCATACCACCCTAAAATAATCCTTTCTTAGAAGCAATGAAATTTTTACTGTATTTGTAGGGAGAAAGAAACAGTTTGTCCTTACCTTACAGCAGCATGGCTATGCACATAATCTAGTGTTACTTGTTAACAGTTTGGCACCTGAAGGGGAAAGATGTTGCTCAAGCAATGCACAAGTCTCCTATTTTTTGATACTGCTTTACAGGGTCTCCTTATTTATTGGATTGCCACCACAAAGTTTATTGCCCAAATCAATTTTTATTAACAGTCAAGGAAGAAACACAAAATCAAATCACAAAACCTTGTGGAGGGAAAACACAGCAAACTATTAAGGCAAAAAAAAAAAAATTGAAATTATTGGCTAAATCACCTTAGTAGGCAAACCCCCAAACTGCATATACATACATTTGATACAGTATAAATATCCACAGATACAAATATGTTTAGTGCACAGAAATTGAAAATAAAAACTTTGCTTGTTATAGGGACAAATGTTTACTTTCCTTTAAATGAAAAAGCTAGAAACAAGACCTTCTGCAATACCTATAGCATCCACACACCTACCTTTTTAAAGGTTTTAAAAGAGAAGGAAAACAATTATTGTTGTACTGTGGCCTTGCACACTGCAAATTCAACTTATCTGACTGTTGATAAGATGCAGGGGATAAAGCAATATCAGCAGCTACTTCTGGCCAAAGTGTTTTTCTGCTTCAGCTTCCGAATTCAACACTCCTGGGGAGCCACAAACTTCATAGAAGAACTCCTGGCTAAGGCTGACAGATTTTGAGTTAGCAAGCTGGGTTACATTCCCATGCTGACTGTGAATGCTGTTCACTCCAGCCTCAAAGCCCACCCCGTTCTCAGTGGATGGTGAACCCTAGCAGCAGGAAAGAAGGACACCTCCTTGTCAGCTGTCACAAATCCTATGTCCTATTCTTTTCATGCAGCAGCTGTGTACTGTGGACGTCTGCATGCCTGAAAGGAGGGGCAGCTGTAAATGTGGTCTATCTGTAGTGAGATTTGGTGGGATTCACAGGCCTTACAAACCCACTTGAACTCTGGTGTACTTAAGATTCCAATTCTTTTTGAAAGATATCTGCCAAAGGATAAAGGCTGTCTGCACTTTGCATTCCTAAAGATTTTACAGGCACGGTTACAGATTCTGGTTCCCAAACAGAAAGCAGCAGGCTTGTTTGTTTGAAGAAAGAGAGCGCACAAATGTTGTAGTTGTACAAGTCCGGGTATGTGTCAAACACTGACAAAGAGCAACATAATAAAAAGTGCTATGACAAGCTACCAAACTTGCTATACAAGCACCAGCAATCATTTATTTATAGGTACAGTTCAGCCCACTTAAGTTGTTTTCCAGCAAGTAGCTCATCTGTTGGTCTGGAAAGTGCATCAAATCAAGCATGTCCCTGTTTTCCTACTTTTTTTTTTTTTTTCCCTATTGTCTCTGTTGTACTCCAAAGGCCCAGTTCTACATTTCCTTTGGGACAGAGGAGAGAGAGAAGCACTGCAGGGAAAAAGAAGTGCATTGCATGTGCTACAGATGAGTAGAAGGTGCCCTTAGAAAAGGAAGATAAAGGCACAAAATATTCTGGAGCTACATGCCCATATAGGCCTCAGAGCCCATGAGAGTTTAACAAAACCAAAACACAATTCGTAAGTGCTGAAATATTCTGTCATCACAACAAAACAATGAAGGAAAGAGACCTATGTGCTCTGAACTTTTTGTTGAAGCATTTCAACTCTTTCCCCCTCCTGAGATCAATGGTGCAATTTCCCAAGACATTAAATCCAACTCCTTTTGTCATTGCTTTATGTTTGAAATTGAGCTAAGATTTCAAAACTACACTTTGAAGCCCTGCTAAGTACCTTCTAGTTTACATTGAAAGAAAGAAAGGTGAAAAACTGACCTCATTTAAGTGCCTAACCTGAGAGCTGAGCTCCTTTAAACAAGCGAGCCCCTATGCCTGATCATGACACTTTCCAGGATAGTCTAAGAGAAATGAGTGACATTGCCTTCACCTAAGTTTAAATATCTGTGCCTCTCACTTTACAATTTTGCAAGTGTAACAGAACCAGAAGATGTGTCTCCCAAGGTGATTACATAGAGGGCTTCAGTCAATTTTATGGATTATTTAAGCACTGAAAAGTTAGTGCACAGGGATCCCATCTCACAGCTTTGGAGTAGATAAAGATGATGCAGCTGCTCTGACAGCTGAATATTAAAGCCAGGAGTACAAGAATGCCACCTTTGAATTCAGAAGTTTCCCAGTGACAAGTTGCAGTAGCCCACAAAGAGGCAGTTTGGGAAGACAAAAATGAATCTAGAGGACAACACAGCAGCCACCACAAAAGCACCTGTGTGTTTGCCTGTTTAACGAGGAGTGGCAGCATCCTGCTATCAGAGAACTGCTGTCAAAATAATGAGACAAGCAAACAGAGATAGGTCTTTTCCAGAAAGTAATCAGTTTTCAAAATAACACAACACTTTCTACTTCAGTTTATTTCTACATTTATAAGCTGACGAGGCTATAAATTTGAAGAGAAGTGTCTTCCATCCTACTTTGATAAATAGATCACAAACAGTAGGATAGCCTTTTTAAATTAAGGACCTGACTTTCATCAAGAAAGATTTTGCAGAAATATCCCCCTCAGCAAACTTAACCTGAACTTTCCCAATCATAACCAGAAAGTCATGAAGCCATCCTTCAGGAAGTATTTGTTCTGTCCAAGATATTTTTTTTCCTGCAGTCATTCCTGACATAGATTCATTTCTTTGCTGCTGGTGATTAAATTTCAGCTATTACTCGCAGGTTTTGGACCACAGTCCTCAGACTGCAGTCTATAAAGCAGCAACATTTGCTGTAGATCCATTAAGAAGGAGTCTACTTCAGTCTGCTGAGATACTTCCTTAGATACACACTTTGAGAAAATAAAGGGTTATGGAAATATAGATTATAGCTTTTTAACTGGTAGATGCTTCATAGCTTTGGAAATAACACTCTTTTTGCATCACGGAAATGAGAAACAATACCAAACCCCAAGATTTTAAGAGTAGGATAGATGCATAAATCAACCAAATGGACTGGGTGACTCCAAGATATTACCAAATGCCACACTACTGTTTATCCAGATGCTAGATTATCAAAGGCTTGGGAGCAGAAGGTGGCAGACATAGCAAAATCGTATAAGACATCTTCTACTTCCCCCTAAAACCCTCACCCATGGTCCAACACCAGCAACACGGAAACATCAAGAGGAGTTGAAGAATGTGACACTTCAGTTGAGAAGGCTAGTTTGCTTTCAAAGGTCTTCCCCAGTTTTGCTTTGGATCTCAGTTCTTCTGTTGACCAGGAAAGATTTCTTTTGGCTGAAACCAACCCAGATACACAGTGTGTTCAATGCCAGCTGGAGGTAAAAGACATCTAAATGCTCACATTACTTGCAAAGTGCTTGAGCACATGGTGAACATGCATACTCCAGCAACAGTGTCTGAAACTTAACATTTACTGTAAATTGCCATTCCCCAGTTTTTCAGAGCTTCCTATTTTGTCTTTCACCAAGACAATTCTGACCTCAATATCCTGACTAATAAATACAAACCCAAAGAAATAAGGGGTATAATATCAAGTCAATTACTGGAAAGATGGTTATTCAAGCCTACAGCACCATGAGTAGATGGAAGTAACTTTTTGACAGTGACAGTCCATCAGAGAGCACATGATGCATTTGGAGTAGGGACTTGACCACTCTCTGCCAAGCTGACTCTACTCACCAGCAAGTCCACTCCACTCTGGCCTAGTAAATTTGACGTTATTTTCTGCTCGAATGTGTCATGACGAAAGAGAAATAAAATGTCTTAGATGCCTATCTGTGGCTTAGTCTAGTGGGACACTTGAAACGCTTAATAGTTTTGAACCTTGTAAGCAAAACTGAGCATCAAACCTTTCCCCACATCCAAAACACTCCACCCCAGCAGCAGGACATTGTACTGCTATTTGACGGCTTTTTAACTAAGTTTCTCCACCCTCTTCAACCTCTTCTCAAACCCTCAAAACAGGCAGGGAAATGCCTAGACAAGGATGACAAGCTGAAGACAGTTTCCTGTTTCCTGTGCCCATGTGGAATAAGAACAGCTCTGGGAACACACAAATCTTAAGATGCAAAGGAAAATTGGGCCCTTACAGTATTCAGTAGGTGGCCTGTGGCCCACACACTGACTTAGCCACAGAGGAGAACTTAAGCAATACTGACTGTTGGAATCCTCCTAGGAATCTCCTCTACAGCTTCTTTGCATTCTAGTTTGCTAGGTATAATAGGGAGAATAGCATTTTACTGCCTCTAAGTGTGATTTGCAAGAACAAATAAATGTATGTAGCTCAATTCTGTATGTTACAGCACCAAAGATAATTTTGAAGGGTCAATCTCTCCAGACCAATTTTTTTTGAAAAACACCTGCTCTCAAAAGAAAAAAATGAGCTACATATCCTTGCATCATCTTGCATGTGAAGAATGAAAGGCTTAGTGGATGGAAACATTTCACATTGAAGCATACAAATTGGCTCATCATGGAAGTGAGTGGGATGAAAACAGCTCAGAGTTCAGGACAGTCCCTAGGACAGTCTGTGACAGGAAATGTCATCCAGTACGCAAAAGTAGCGCCTGAATCCTCAAAAACATGAAACAGGCTTTTAGCAACAGAAGCTAAAACTGTATTCCCATAACAACTAAAAGGTAACGCATTTTGGAGGAGAAAATAGGATGATTGAAAGGAACCCCTGGAGGACTACAATTTCTCAGGTGTAAGAGGTAGGATCCCCTTCCAAGCCCTTTCTGGATAAAGCAAGTCTAAGATGCAGGGCATACAGGAGAACACAATCTCTCATGATGAAAGATCCTAAAGGAACTCTTCCGAGTACAAGGTGAGATACTCTGTAGATCAATGAATTTATACCAACTATGCTTCTCTTCTATTCCTTCACCTGCAATTTCCTTAGGAATTCATAACGCGGATGTAGTTTGTAAGCAGTCTTTCATTTGGGGTGGTTCTTTATTTCCAATTTCACCCTCACCTAATCTAAATTGAAGCTTCTAATACCTGACTAGCATCAAGACAGGATGTAAAAGTTCTTAAATTGAGACATTAGTGCAACAGTTGCACACTTCTGCACATTCCTTCCTAGAATGAAAAGAGTAGCTGTTTGTGCTGACTAAGAAGCTCTGTAGGCCTTTTTGGCAGTGATGGGAGAGGAGGAAGTGCTTGTCAGTGGTCAGAAAGAGAAACGGGAAAACCTTCTGGCATGAGGTGAAGCACTCAGAGCATAGCTGAATAATAAGAATCTTCTACAACACTACACAATGATGCTGAAAGGTAAAGCAATTGGTCTTGCACAATTGTGGCTTACAGAATCAATTTGCAAATTGTAAGCATCGTCTTTGTGGCTTTGTTCCTGCAGTGTGAGAATTTATGTCTATCAAGTTTGCTATAGATTTTTAGCAGGAGTCTTAACTTCTCTCACAATGCATTCAGACTCACAAACCAAGTTATTAAGGAGCAACAAGATATGCAAGCTAAATAACTAAGTGTGCTTAGCCTTCTTCTATCCAGCTATTTTGAATGCTAAGATATATTTGGCCAGTCATGTCTTAACTTGTTGAGCCTATAATGATGAGTCTAAACTTAAAAAAAATCATCCCTGTGCTCTTTCTGCTTACAAATGATACTTGACACATAATGTTAACATTTTAAGCTGTTTCTTTTTTTGGCATTCACAAAAGCTTCACAGTTATATATGTCACATCACCACCACACCATAACAATCATTAGCTCAGAACCATCCTCTCCCAGTGCTAAATAAGTATTATTCTTACAGTGGGGAAGCAGTATTAAAATATTTTTTGCTTCTTCAAATGCAGCTTACCAAGGGAAATAAAAAGTAGACTGGCTATAGCTGAAAAATCAAGTATCTGAAAGAAGAATGGTGATATCCTAGTTTTTAGAAACTGGTCTGTCCTGTAGGTTGTTCATATGTACTCCATTTCATCTTCATATTCTTCTCTACTTCGAGTACTCAACTAGGCTCTTCAATTAAATGATATTATGCACCATGAACACATATCAGTTGTACGGAATGAGTAAGAGGAACAAGTTATGAGTGTACATACAAGTTACCATATATGAAAAATCTATGAATTTTGAGTACTGTAGAAGTCCCATCAGTCATATACACACACACACAAAAAGACATATTCCAATTATTCATTCATAAAGGAAGTTACTTTTCCCCTTTCACTTGGTAGCAGTTAGTTTTGTATTTATTGGGGAGCTCTAATCAGCAGGCCTAGATATATCAGTAACCTATTTCACAAATTTTGTGTCAACATATTAGAATTACTGTTGTATTTGTATGAACATTGTCATAGTTTTGATGGCTGTAATTCAGACATATTTTCTCTGATTATATTTTAAAAAGATTTATGAATAAATATCACAGCAAGAAGCCTACAACATCTGGATGAGACTCACTCAGAATCATTATGATGGCATTTACTTTATCAGAGTCACTAGAAAATACTTTTATCTCTGGTTACATGACAAGCAGCAAGAATTCAGTCTGTATGTTTAGTGTACAAGCTGATTGCTAGTCTGCACTGTTAACAGTTGCGGAAATTGAACTGTTTGAAAGAGGTTTTCTTCCATAATGGAAGATGAAAGCTTCTCATCACCATTAAATTTAACCACTTGTTTGCCTTTCAGTGAAGATGCATGCTTCTAGGGAAGCTAAATCCCAATATGCATTTTCTGAAACAGACCTACCTATATATGATATCAAACTTAGATCAAGTGATGTCTAAACTTAATGGACAAAGGTGTTACTGAAAGTAGTAAACACAGCCAGATAAATTAAAAATAAAGTGGCATTAAGTCAACTACCCAGTCTTCCCTTTCTCTTTGTTACCATAAGCACATAGAGAAAAAACACAACCACCAAAACAACCCAACTGAAAAATGATAAAGACCAACTCGTAATTCTTCTTAGTTGCCAGCAGAAGAAAATATATTCCAATAACATTATATAACATGGATATACTATTCAATTGTTTGCAGAAAGCATATCTTTCCCATAGCACCATTATTCTAACATCAGCATGTTAACATGCGCTGTTTAGCTGCCATATGAGATGGTCAACCTCTTTGCAATGAATGACCAGAAGCAAAGTTACAATAGAAATGTTTACCAAACTTAAGAACACCCTACCATTTGATGTCCAATATGAGTGCAATGCAGCTTAATATTTTCAGAATTGAAAAACAAAACAAAGAAAAAACAAATAAACCAAACAATAGTACCAAGTGGGTACACTCACCATTCTCTTCTTGCCATACTTTGAGGATGAAGTTCTCTAAATGCACTCTAAAGAATGACAAACTGCTGCTTCCTGATACACAATCACAGAATGATGGAAAAGTTAGGGTTGGAAAGGACCTTAAGATCATCTAGTTCCAACACCCCTGCCATGGGCAGGGACATCTCCCACTAAACC
>JASSUY010002450.1:13917-35677 GCA_032466535.1 Forpus xanthops
CCTATAGGGATGCTGGGGAGGGACTCTTCATGAGGGACTGTAGTGAGAGGACAAGGGGTAACGAGTTCAAACTTAAACAGGTCAAGTTCCTTTCCAACCCTAACTATTCTATGATTCTATGATTCTAAGTTTCGATTGGATCTGAGGAAGTAATTCTTTCCTGTAAGGGTGGTGGTAAGGCACTGGAATGGGTTGCCCAGGGAAGTTGTGAGTGCTCCATCGCTGGCGGTGTTCAAGGTCGGGTTGGACATAGCCTTGGGGGACATGATTTATTGTGAGGTGTCCCTGCCCATGGCAGGGGGGTGGGAACTAGATGATCTTAAGGTCCTTTCGAACCCTAACTATTCTATGATTCTATGTTTCACCCCACACTTATGTTTCACACAGCTTTCTAAATTTCTAGATTTCTACATTTCTACATTTCTTTGTCTTCACGAAGACTAAATCCATGGTGGCAGTGGATTTAGTAAACTTTTTTTTATCTCTCCTGCCTCTCATTTTTTAAGTATCCCAAAACCATGTGTTGTATGAAAAGGATTCTTGTTAGAAGCAATATGTGGAAATAGAGGTGGTTCTTTCTTCACACTTCTGACACATTGTGGCTCACCCATTCAGTAAATATTTCCGTTCTGTAAGTGACTGGACAGGAAAGACAGAGTAGTTGAGTGTACACTTCGCCCCCTCTGGAATAGTTGTTCTCTTTTTTTTATTCATTCAGTTGGTGAATTACCACTGTGTGTGTAATTCAGTTGTAGCCATTCTGTAGCATAAATTCACTAGCTACACAAACACAGAGTTAAGAACTGCAATAAAGTGTGTGCATAAAATGGGGTTTTGCTGTCACATTTGATTCAGTTGCTATTGCTTTGTTCAGTTTTACTGTAAAGTTAAGCTCTATTTGTAAGCTGTGATCATGTCTGTTGGAGGTGGCAGGCATTGCATTATACTCCATGAGTAAGCGCCTGTCACACTTATCTCTGCCAGGAAGTTATTTTACAGGTAAAAATTCTCCACTGAGAATTTTATGTGTTCACTTACCATTAGAATTGCTCTGTGCTTTATGAACTGTGGTATCCACTTTGAGTCCACTTCTGCAAGTTAGTCAGGGGTGAGAAGGTAGTCAGCTGATCCCGGGAACCTTTTATGAGCTGTTTACACTACAACTAGGACATTAGAAGGAATCTAGAAATTAATTTTAAGGGGAAAGGTTATGGGGTTGGGGGGACAACAAAACAACAGTGGAATGTGTGACTGGCATGGATATTGCTTTCAGGTAATCTTTTTTCGTTGAAAACTAGAACAGTGACAGCTATTACTCAGGTTTCTGAGGTTTGGAGGTTATGTTTCTTTCAGTGTATCTTTGTTGAATTTGCTCTAGGCTTGAGGATTATGCAAGAGTAACCTGGATAACACTGGACCAGAAAAATCTTGAGCTTGTGCATATGTGTTGTAAAAATGACAAATTAGAAAAGTTGTATATACTTCTTCAATTAGGAAAGTTTGCTCGTATTCATGTGTTTGTTTTCCATGACAAGAGAACTTTTGCAATTTGAAGATGCTACCTTTGATAAAAATCAGTCCATTATTATTTATGAAAACTAAATTGTTGAGCTGTGTCTTGCGGGCAGATAAACAATGGTTCAGCTTCATACTGCTCATTTAAAAAAGAGATTGCTTTTCATCTTACCTGTTTTAAAACTCTTTATCTTCTCCTGCATTCTGAATAACTTTCTGGTATCTCATTTTATAAATATATAACATCTTACATAGGCATTTGTCTTTGTTCTTCAGATAAGGAAAGAAACATTTGGGTCTGTGTTTAATTTTGTTAGAAGTGGTGATATAATTTCAAATTTCTTGAGAGCATATTTTTTATTATTAGTTTCATGAACTGCTTTTAGAAATGTATTTTCTAGAAACAGAAAATACATTTCTATTCTACATTTCTAAAACAGAAAAATAGAATAGAAAAGTAAAAATGTAAGATTTTGTCAATGTGTCTAGTACCCATCATAAACACAATAATAAATACATTAAACTTACCAGGTGGGATTTTAAAATCGTTTAGTGTTTTGGTCCTAGTGCCCTCACTGAAAGTTTTCTCTAGACCCAGATCATTGGTCTCCCTGATGTGTTTGTGGAGGACAGTTACACCCGTTCACTGCCTTTGCTCTCCTAGGCTGAAAAGGCCAAACTCATCCAATCTTTCCTGTGAGCTACCCCTAAGTTTTCCTGGACAGGGCAGTAGCCTTGCTCCATATCTGGCTTTATATGTCTTTCTTGAATGACCTATCTTCAGTTTGCAGATGAGGGCTAAGTAAGGCTTTAAGGGAATATAGTATTTCTAGACTATTACTGAAAATATGTCGCCTAGCGCTTCATAGGATCATTTTGCGCTTTCCTTAGCTGCATCACTTTGCATCCCTTTACCGATCAGCTATTGTTGAGATTGATCTTTCTTTCCTCTGGGAAAGCAAAGAGAAATATAATTTCTTTATTTCAGGCTATATATTTGTGTAGGTTTGAAATGAACTGTGGCGATATTTGGGGCTTGCTACAGTTAAATTGCAGATCATGTACAAAAGTCAGAACAGTTCTCTGCAGTAAAAAAGTAGATAACCTGAACACGGACATAGAAAAAAAAATGTTTGTTCTAGTTTCTGGTCTTACTATTTAAGACAACAAATGTTCTAAGACTGGTCACAGCTGCCAGTGATGCCAGCAAGTTAAAAGTTTTCCTGTCACCACATCTGCTCTTCTATTAAATTTGTTTATTATGTATTTAACAGTAGCAATCTAAATGTAGTATCTGGTTTGGGTTTGGTTTGTTTTCTAAAAAGTGAAACACAGTTTGAGTTCCTCTACCATAATTATTAGACAATTTCCCAACTCTTGCAGTATATAAGCAAGGTACTGTGCAAATGCACAATTGTCCTTACATGTCCATGGAACAAGTTTACAAATCTATTGGGTTTTATCTATTGCTGTGGTAGTCATGGAACATACTTTTTTGCGAAGTAAACCAATGTAAAAGCAAATTATTTTACCCACAGCAATGACATGTTACTGTCTGTATTTCCTCTCAGCATGTCACAAGACATTGTTACATGCTACTCAGTTACATTTCATTTATTCCAGAATCTCATCAAGTCACTTCAATATAAGTATATAAAAGAATTAAAAAATCACTCAGTACCACAAAGCTCTTTAAAGTCAGATTTCCATAAATTTGCACAGTACTAAATATTGGCAATGTTAAGCAAATGAGAGCAAATAAGTACATTAAAGTGGAAATATTGCTTAAGCAAATAGAAGCTGTTATATACTGTTCTATACCATTGCTATAATTTTTTATGTGGTCTGATCTGTTTGTTTTTTTTTTTTCTTTTAATTAAATAATGGTTCAGAAGTGCCTGTATGTAATCAAGAAATTATAAGTTAATTTTTTTATTCTTATTTTTGATGTGCCGGCTGGAATTATAGCTCTCTTAATCTCCTGAATTTACAGGTTTTGTGCTGTTGCCATAGTGAAATCAGGTAGAACAGGCAAAGCTGTACTCTTTCTTCTCTTTGAACTTAACTAAAAATAATGCTTAATCTATTGGTATGGCTTTTTAAAATGTTAATGTGGATTTAGCAGTTGTAGAGAGAGCAGGTATTCAGTCTCTAAATAGAAGTCCTATTTACCCTTCAGCAAAAGTACGATACCTATATGACATCTTTAGGCCCAGGGAGCCTTGAGGAAAAAAATGTATATGCCTGTGTCCATTTATACATCTTGCTGTCAGGTACTTCTGAGCAGGGAAGGAGTGTTGGGCAGCTGAGTTTTTTTGACTGAGTAGCTGGGTTTTGAAACCAGGACACCATGCTGTTTCAAATGCTGATTAGTCTGTTTTCATCTCGGTAGTCTGATGGTAATGATAACTTTGTCACTGGAGGAATTCCACAAAGGAAAGGCTTGGTGTTTAAAAGCTCCAAATCATACTGCTTATTCATTTCATTCTTCAGGAAGATGTGCCAGACTTGCTAAGTTTATTAGTATTAGGATTTAGTAATGTGCAATAGCTAACTAAGCTGTAGTACTCTGTTGTGCACAGTCCTACCTCTTAAGTCAGGTCAGTTACTTAAAACCATGTGTAGAAGTTCCCTCAAGTGTAGAAATACTAATTTGTGAAAAATATGGTGCTTCAAAGAGACAGCAAGTGATTTTCAAATCTTTGACAAAAGTCAGGGACTGGTATGGAGAGATCCTAGAAGGAGAAGGAAATAATTCAAATTGCCAAAATGTTCTCTGTTTAATTTACTGAGGTGCAGTTTTCTTTCCTCTCATTTACTGACTCTATTTTTCTCTCTCTTTTTTTTTTTTTTTTTTTTGGTGTGTGTTTGGGGTTTTGAATTTTCTTTTTATTCCACACAATGGTCTAGCTCGATCACATAGGGAAAGTCCCCCTCATTTGCTACAGACTGAGGGGACTGATAGGAAAGATATCTTAGGTATCTTTTTTATTGTGTATAGAATCATAGAATAGTTAGGGTTGGAAAGGAGCTTAAGATCATCTAGTTCCAAACCCCCTGCCATGGGCAGGGACACTTCACAGTAAACTATGTCACCCAAGGTTCTTTCCAGCCTAGCCTTGAACACCGCCAGGGATGGAGCATTCACAACTTCCTTGGGCAACCCCATTCCAGAGTCTCATCACCCTTACAGTAAAGAACTTCTTCCTTATATCCAGTCTAAACTTTCCCTGTTTAAGTTTTAACCCATTACCCCTTGTGCTATCACTATATGCTTTCATTACTTAGTTCAAGTTGAAGGTGTCATTCCTGTCTTCAACATATTCAGTGATCTGTGCTCAGGTTGGAGCAGATGGAAGCCTTATTTCAGCACCTCTTCTTAAGCTATGTTATGGCTATTCATGACAAGTGGGTTTCTGTGAGAGACAGCTTTCTTGAGAGGTTCCTGTAAGAGAGAGTACAGCAACCATGGAATTCAGGAACTGTTTTTAACCTCTGTCCTTCATTACATTTTGAACGTATGGCATGCTTTGGAATTGCAACAAATACAGAAAATACCAGAAAATAAGCACTTTAAATAAGAAACAAAAAACTCTTTGCAATTTTTGGCTGACAAGGGAGAGTAAAAGCTGTTCATGGCAGATCCTATTTTTATGACTTAGTGTATTTATTTGGAGCTTTTAGTGTAAGAACCAAAAAATAACGAGGTATCTGGGCTCAGGTGGAAGTTATGCTTGTCTCAGAAAAGTTGATAAAATTGGTGTTCAGCTGTTCATGACATTCCAAACTGCTTAATTGAGTTTAATTTACTTCTGGAGGGAAAACTTGTATTTCTTTATTTTTCTTTTTCTTGTTGCTTTTCTATTAGTTTTGCTTTTGTCTTAAAGGGAGCAGGAATTGGACAGGACTAGCAACCCAATGGTAGTACCTTTGATGCTCTTAGAAGACTGCCAACCAACAATGTTTCTTTATAAAATACACTGCATGTAAAACAAAAATGTTGAGAGAAGCAGTTAAGGTGAATAGATTATTCAGTACTAGATGTTTTCAATGCTTAATATATCTTTTTCTTCTTTTATTGAAATGTTAAAAACACTCAATAGTAATTCATAGTTACCAGGCACCAAACCACCAATAATTGAGAAAAATCTTTGTATCTCACACAATGTTAATACTGCAATATTTTGCATGGATTTTATTTGTATCCTAGCCACTGATACACATTAGACTCCCATTTTCAATACAGCAGTTTTTGCAGTGACTCGCAGTAGTCTAGGTGCATATATTATACTGACCTTTAGGAAAAAAAAAAACATCCATAGTCGCTCTCAGTTTGTTTTAAATTTGTCTAAAAGGATTTCACTATATTTAACATAGAGGCCTTGTGGCTGTTTGCATAATAACCTCCATACCATCTTTGGGAACAGCTAACATACAAATACCATATACAGAGTAAGTGACTTGGCATACCAATGTAACAATTGCACGGCAAGGAAAAAAAAAATCAAACCAAAATCACAGGAATACAGAGTCCAACTTGTTGTCTTCTGCAATTTTCAACATATTCTTGTATCAGGGAAATTATTTATACTAATGTGACTTTATTGTGTTGCAGACTTCTGGCTCAGTTCTCATTAGGTATGGGTTGTAATGTGTCACTGGCTATTTCAACTAATATGCTGTTGCTTTTAAACGTTCAGGAATAATGGCATTCTCGTTCTGATTCTTCCTCTCCCTCCTTCTAGGCTTGCTTACATGGCAGTGAAAATCTGTATATCTTGCAGACTCGGGTTCAGTTCCTCTGCCTGTAAAAACTCAAGCTTGCATTGTTGCTGCATTGGGATTAGTACGGCACCCACTTCAACTTGTTGTGGAGAACAAGAGTTTATGCTTTCAGCCTTCTGTATTGAACACCTTTGCATGAAATATTTAAGGACCAAGAAAGGTGGTGTGCTTGTTAGACTAAGCATGACTGTGGAGCAAGGAAGGAGATTTCAATTTGAGTGTTAAATGTTTCCTCAGAGCTGAGACTATAATCTGGACTTCCTTTCTCCTGCATGACTGCCTCTTTCAGTAGGCCATGGTATACAGCCTTTGATTAAATGGTTCTTTAATTATGCAAAATTGACTGGTTTGAAATTTGCATCCTACAGTTCCTCTGTTGTTGCTCAGCATTTAGGCCAGTCTCCTGCAGATGGTAAAGGCAGGTTTAAATCTCTTTTGGTAGAGGTAGGCAAGGAATTGGTTTCCCTTGCTTTGGTGTTATAATTCAGTTATGTGTTGACACGTACAATCACCATCATTGCTTTTTCAAAAGAGGGACAAATGTTAATGCATCTTACTCCAGGATGAGGCAGCAGGTTGGAAATAACAGGCAGAAAGAGATTCCTTATACCTGCAGAGAATTTGGGTACCTGAAACTGAAGTTGAAATTAAATAGTTTTGCTTTATACTGAGAAAGAACAAATAACTTGTAAATACATCTAAATAGCATTGTGAATTTTTCAGAAAGTGCATGTAGTAGACCTCTCTGTGTGTATGTAAACAGTGAAGAAGACAGAAGGCAAAAAAGGGGAAGTAGATTTCTTTGTACATTGCTACTTATGCACTTATTTCATTTGATAATTAGCATAACAATTGTGCAAATTTCCTTGGTGCCCTCCTAAAGTCTTCGGAACAGAAACTTTCACTACATGAAATGTTTTATAGTCTTCTGAGAGACTGGGTATTTTGCAGGCAGTACGTGGACTTGCATATCTTGGGATGCACTCCGTTTCCAAATACAACTGAAAAGCACATTATTTTCAAAAATTTAGTGGGGCAGGGCCAATTCCAATTCTGCAGACACTAGGTATATGTATCAACTGGAAGACAAGCTGATAAGCCTCACGCATAAGAAGTAAGTGAATGCCAGATATAATTAGAGTTTGCCATCAGATTCCAAAGGCAGCAGTGATATTTCAGTTTGGATGAGGTGTTTCTTTCCTTCTGGGTGGGCATGAGGTGCTACAGTAACGGACATTAGACGTAGTACTTTCTTTTTCATCTGTTCTCTGCATAATACAGATAGGTGACTTACACTTTGAGAGAGAGTAAATTTAAGTACAGCATCACACATAAAATATTTCTGCCTGTCAATTATTTATAATAGTGTGTTTGGCAGTTAACTGCTAAGCAACATTGTGTGAAGATACTCAGTGTGATTTACTATCCAGTCTTGGACTAATTCTCTGATCTGGAAAGTTGGAAGCACAAACGAGCTGTCCTCCATTTGTTAATTCATCTGTTACATTATTTATTTTATTGTATACTTGTGCATAAGGATTCAGAGATACAGAACTGTAATAATTCATTCAAAATGTCTTGAAATACCTTCAATGCTGGCTTCATGAGCAAGTACTAAACACACGGGTATACAGTGTGTTTATTTATCAGCAATTTTGCTATCAAAATTTGCTGGACAACTTTTCTAAGTTTGGTTCTATTTTACAATAATTATTAAATAAAACTTAGTTGCTGTGAGAGCAGTGCCTCACTTAAATGCTCTCTTGGCATATCCTATCACTCTGGCAAGTGCTGTCACCAGAAAAACAGCTGCAGAGAAAGAAGCGATTGCTGCAAGCTGAGGCACTCACAGATTATTCAGATATCATCTTGCACTGGCCTTAGGATGGCCTGTTACTTCCAGCCCTAAAAATAAACAACTATTAATCACCTAATGGCAACATACGTTGACCAGCACTTAATGCCGCCTGGACTTCAATCTAACCGTACTCAAAAGCTTTCCTCATGTTTTCTGTCACCGAGGATAAGAGGGAGTTTGCAGCCAAGCATTCATTTGGGAGGACTGCTGTGAGTTTAACAAAATGTTTGGAATAACCTCAGTAACTCCTCTCAACACTGATCCACAGCTTCACATGTGCAGAATCAAACAATAGTGCCCTTGCATTGACAGTCTCTGGAGAGCAAACTAATGGCATCTGGCTTTCTCAGAGAAACTGAGTAACAAGCAACTACCTCAAGAAGCCTGGGTTTAATCTGAAAGCATTGCTTCCAGCGAAAATATATGGTCTTCACTACCTAAAGGGGGCCTACAGGAAAGCTGGAGAGGGACTTTTTGCAAGGGCATGGAATGATAGGACATGGGGCAGTGACTTTAAACTGAGAAGAGTGAATTTAGATTACATAGTAGAAAGAAATCCTTCTCTGTGGGGGTGGTGAGGCACTGGAACACATTGCCCAGAGAAGCTGCAGCTACCCTATCCCTGGCATGTTGAAGGCCAGGTTGGACAGGGATCTGGGCAACCTGGTCTAAGAGGAAGGTGTCCCTGGCTGTAGCAGGGGGTTGAAACTGGATGATCCTTAAGGTTTCTTCCAACCCAACCTGTTCTGTTATTCTATGAATGAATCTGTAATGCAGCCACATTTTTCCCCACTTTTTTGGATGGCAGAAACATTCTTACTGCATCTGCATGCAGTGTCTTAACCTGCAAATACAAAGCACAAATAGAAATAGCATAGCTTTAGTAAACTAGTAATCAAATTGCATGTTGCACAATGGAAGGGTATTGCTGCTCTGAAAGAGCACATTAATGCGTTTGTGGAGAAGCATTAAATCATTATGCTAACCCTGAATTATAAAGGGCAAATATGTAAATGCAACAACTAATACAGAATATTAGACTCTCCATCAACAAAGAATTTATGAAACTTCAAAAAAAGATGTAGGAAGCTTTCTTATATTGTGCCTATTGTACCTTTCAGATTGAGATTTTTTTTGATTGGGCTTCTTTTGCTTAGTTTTACCCATCATCAAAGTGCCTGAAGTCACTTTGTCCTGTATTGAGATAGTTAAGTGATAGAAGAATCTTATATTTAGGGAAACTTGGATCTATCTCCGAATTACCATGTAAGGTGCCTGGAACACTGTCTATCTCTTTTTTTAGATAGATACTGGAACTAACTTCCCAGGCAGGTAAAATGCATTGTTTTCCAAAATGTATATCCAAATGATCTCTGCTAAAGCCAGAGAAAACTTTGGCCAAAGTTCCCATGAAGCAGTCCAGCAGTATAAGGATTAGCAATTTCTCTTCTAAAATGGTAATATGAGCACCATGTTAATTTTAAGTGCATCAGCCTAATCCTGCAGTGCAGGCATAGGGGCACCTGCCCAGCGCATAAGGGTCTGTCTTCACAGCACAAAACCTCAGTGGCTGATGTGCAAAGCATCTACCTGATTTTGAAGATGGTAAATACAAAAAAAGAGAAAAATTTACCTTAAGTACACACAGCAATTTTGAGAGCTGAGCCTCTGGAATACTATTAATAGTAAACAATATATTTTAGTAGAAGTTAGGGCATGAACCAGCAAAACTTGAGAAATTCAAAATTCACTCAAGGCTCTTTTGTCTTAATGATAAGCTACCTTGAGCCAGTATGTATTTTCTTTCTCACTTCTTCACTTAGAAAGTCATCAGTCTTCACTTAGAAAGCCTTGATCCTTGTAAATCAGTGTAACCTTAATGTTATTTAATCATAGCTTTTAAAAGTTCATTTTCATGAGAACTATATTTAAAAAAAAAAAAAAAAACTTCTCATTGAGGATTATAAAAATCCTTTATTTGCCTGGAGAACAGTACTCTGAATTGAATAAGTGTTAAGTGAAGAATATGTTTCAACAGTTTATTAAAAATGTATTATGCATCTAAAGGTTATAGTGTATTTATAGTATTTTAATGACAGTGATGCACAGTTTTTGTGCATTCTATTAATATGCATTTTAAAATTTTGCTATGCAAAATTCTAAAATATTTTAGTCTCTTATATCCACATAAATATCACTTGATTTTTTATTACTCTAAATGCCAAAATCAATTAAATCATATAATAAGCCTAATGAAATGCTGCTATTCGACTGATGTCTTAACAATCTCATTTTCACAGATGTCAGCTAGTATTAAAAAAAAAAAAAAAAAAGGAAAAAAGGTCATTAAGATTTAATCATATCCAAGAGAGGTGTGACTATAGAGACAGAGATCTGATACTAGTTTTCATCCACCTTTGCCTCACCTGACAACTCCACATTCCATACCAAATACATGTAACATCAATATCTGGCATTCATGGAAGTGCCTGCCTTTGTCAGCCCAGAAGAAATTCTCACTTTTGAGTCAAAACCTCCTTGGAAATGAGAGTCTCACAGAATATTAATAGACTTTAATATTTTTTCATGTCTTGAGTAAAAATAAGACTTCCCCCAGTTACTATTGTAACATCAAAGCTTAAAGCAGATTAGGTTTAACTTGCTTAATTTTACCTTAAGCAGCATAAACTGGGTGCCTGGATCCTTGAGACACCATATGCTGCAAACTTTTTCATTCAAAGCTTGATACAGTGCTTGCTAGTGCCATGGACAAGTTTCCTATTATCTTTAAAAGTATGTAATCAGAACTCATTAAACTTGTTACTAAGTACTGAATTTCTTTTTCTTTCAACCAGATTTGGTGAACTCGAAGAAATAAGGTCCTGTGTAATGCCTTGAAGGCATGTTTTATTTAAATTAGTGTGTGTGTGTTACTGGATCACAAAGGTGTATGGAGGATTTAAAAAGTGGAAGGGATAATAAAACCCCACAGTTACCTTTAAATTGCCTTCAGAGTTTTAAAAATGCACTGTCTTCATACACAAGTACCTTTATTTGATTTTAAAATTCTATATAAATGAACAGTACCAGAAATACCTTGTTACAAACTCTTCTGAGCTACTCTTGTGGTAGCTGCCTTAATGGAAAATTTCTTGCTAATCAAATTCAGCGTCTGAGCAGCAGCTATTAAATGTCTGCCAAGATATATAACGCTGTGTCATCTGCAGAGTAAACTGGTCTAGACGTAAGGAAGTTGGCTGGCTGATGCCAACTGACCTTACTTGAAAATGTGGTCTGCAGTTGTTGCCTAGCCCTGCAAATATGTAAATTCCCTCCACTGACACAAATGAGACTGCTGCAAGAACACTAAAAGTTGTGAGTCCTTAAACAATAAATTTATTAGATATTATAGGGGGGATTAATTATATCTTCAGGGTTCATTAGTACTACAGGTAAAACCAGTTTACTCACAACTGTGATTCAAAGGAACTGTGATAAATGACTTAGAATACAATAATTTATTTGTGAATTTTTGTAGTTCCCTTTTCTCATGAAGTAAGCAGTGATGTGCAAGTGGTAATACTCTGATTTGTTTGCTATTTAAGAAGAAAAACAAAGAAACAAAATCAGCTTGTCAGCTGGCCCTGTTGATGATCTGACATTAAAAAGCAAGGGGCTGGAATGCAGTCCTTTCAAAGTCACATTCAGATGTGCCCTTCAGAATTAAAATCACCAACCAGGTAGGCTGTTACGCTTTTGTATAACAGGAATACTTGTCTGAATCTGCTTGATAAAATATTTGCTTAAATACATGCATATTAGAAATAATAATTTAGATGCCAGCATTTCATTATGAGAGTGTTTTGGAATTAAAATTATTTACATTATGCTGAGATGCATACAGCCCATCCATAACAAATAGACTGAGAATAAATAAACTGAACATTTAGTTAAAAACAGCTGCAAGATGTTTTACATATCTGCTCAGTATCAAGCAGTGTGTTGAGAATGCATTTTTCATAAAACCACATGTGAGGCTTTCTGATGGTGAAAAAATCCACTCACAACAGCCACATGTCTAGGTGAATCCTTAGAAGCTAGCATGGACCCCACACAGATACTCCAGAAGAAAAGACATTACTAGAAAGTAGATTCCCTTGAAGTGAAGTAGAATATATGTGGTCCTACTAGACTACTTTGATAAAGTCTTTTTTCTTTTCTAGCACAAAATTGGTTCAATTGGAGGGCAAGTGAAAGCCAGGTTCACATTTTACTTAGTTTTTTCTTTCCCTATTCTTTTCTTAAGTGATCCCTTGACTTACACAAAGATAACTTTTTTTTTTTAGGGAAAACAAACCTTCAGCTTTGGGTTATCTGAATTGTACCTTCCTGGCTTTTCAGCACAACTCCTTTCCAAGAACAATCCTAGTGTGCCAGTTATCAATGTACCAATCTGTACTCCTTCAGCTGCAGATTTCTTTCAAAATAGGTGTCATTAAACCACTACAAAAGATCCTCCAAACATGTAAGTTAATGCAAAGCTGGCTTACTTAGAATAGTATGATCAGATACAAGTTTTATCTAAAGTACTGTTGAGACTGCAACTGTATTTAACTATACTCAAACTATATTTTACTATCTCCAGCATCTATCTCAAATGCGTAACTTGATTCTTTGAAAGACACCGTCTGCTGCCCTTAGTACTTAGACTAAATTTAGTCTTCTATATCAAGCCCCAATTAGGCCTAAACTAATCCATGGGTTTCTGTAATCCTGCGCTTTTCTTGCCATACCATGAGACATAAGCCTGTCTGTCTTGCTTTTAGCACTTCTGGCACTCAGACTCTGCACTAAAGAGCTGCTAGGTTGGCTTTGGCTGCCTGTGGTCACAACTTCTGATGTCAAAACTAGATAATGACTAAATCAGGATTTATATAAATTACATATTTATTAGTTGACTTTTAAGTAAACTTATGCAACCTGAATGGACAATTTTCACTTGCTGTGTTTATTATATTCTGAAGGAGGCTTGCCTCTGTATTTCCTATTTATTCAATTTTTACTGCATGGAATTAACCAAACCTTAGTTACTTGGATTTCTTTTCAGCTTTAAAAAGAAGCACCATGTAAAAATAAAGTTCTAAAAGTAACAGTTTCACTGGAATAGGTAAAACTACAGTTTCCTACAACTTCTGGACACATTCCTTCACACCTAAGCTTTTCAGGGAAAGAGCTAAAGATGGAGAGAAAAATATAATTTAAGCTCAGTTTTAGGGAGCTTGAATTGGTTCCATAAATGGAACTTCTCTGAGCAAGAACAAAATCCATAGGAGTCCGTAGTTTGTTACAATCTAAGCTCGATTTTCATTTTAATCTTAAACTTTCTCCTGTGTGTCTTTCATATGAAGTGGCATAAGCTAGCCTGTATTGCATATCATGTCTCTATAGTTTTAGAGCCATTTGGTGCATTCAACATGTTTTTTTTTTGTTTTTTCTCCTCCTCAGGGCTAGTGAATTCCCTTTCCATGGTAATACTAAGTAAGCATTCCTGTCATTTTAGCTTATTCTCCTGTGTAAACCAGGGTTAGTCACTGACTTGTTAAATGTTACCATTGATGCAGAAATCAATTTGAAGCTTCACTTTGTGATTCACAGCATTGTGTTTTGTTCTTCATGGTGTTGTATATGGGCTTTGGAAGGAGTCAAATTAAAAAGGATAGTTCTTCTCAGTTACACTTCCATACCTCATCCCCTTACACAAAAAGGTAAAGTGTCTTTTGAAATTAAGGCAGCAGTAATTAACCAGTGGTATTGTTTGTGATTTGCCAACTCTGGGTGTTAATGAGAGAGAAATTAGCACTTAGCAGCAGGAATTCCTGATAGTCAGTGGCAACTGCTTAGTGTGCCAACAAGTTAATTTTGATCTTAAGTAATACACTTAAGTGTTTTTAAACAAAAGTATACTATGTTTTTTATGTGATCATACATATGAGACGTCTGATATGGAGCTATAATAGAAAGAATGGCAGAATATAGTGGAAAAAAGTGCAACCCAGGCAATACAGAGGAAATAGTTTTCCTATATTACCGTCAAAAGCAGGATTGATGGATGTTCTCATGCTAAAGATGTACTTGCTCTTGCAATTAACAGTATGCAGATGTACTTGTATATAAATTTTATCACCAACTTCAATGATTTCTGAAGGTAATTTTTAAAGCATGAAATGTTCCTGAAAAAAATATGCTTGCGCTGCTATGATTTGCTATAAAGACATAAATTACACTTTTGGGGGCATCTCAAAATACCAATTTTATTTAAAATTTCCTTTTCAAAAAAATAACTTTTCAAATTACATGAGCACAGTGCCACGCCACATGTGTTTTGTGGTGGGCAGGGGATTCAGACTGCCACACAGACCAAAATGAGCCCTTCAAAACTTTGGTGAGCAGCTGCTTATTAGCATGAAGATTTTACCTAGCACATGCACTCATAATGAGTAAGTATTTGCGGACATTTCATAGCTTCTCCCTTGCATAAAATAGCCCATTAGAAATGTAAGGCCGACTCTATCTTCTGGGGGCTTTATCTTTGCTTTTAAAATAGTTTTGGTTAGCACATATGTACATCCCTACCAGATTATCCCTTTATTATGTTTGGTTGATGTGGGAACAGATACATGGTCTGTGAAATAACAAAAGTAGGCCCATCCTCCATCAGCAAATTGCAGCCTCTCACTGGAGGCAAGGACCATCAGTCCTTGGCTTCACTTGCCATGTACCTCTCACTATTGCTAGGCAAGCTGGCCTCCATAATGCAGTGGGGTCGTGCACATCTTGTCTCCACATGAAGTTGTTGGCCAGCCAGAGAAAATTTAGGAATTGGGTGTAGGCAGCATTGTCCTTCCATATGAGCCACTTCTTAATCTGTGCTTTATTCAATGCTAAACATATTTGAATACGTTAAGTAGTATAACTGGATTTGTCAGAGTTTCAACCTCTCTCCCCTTCCGAATATCGTCTTTCAGTTGCAAAAACCACATTTACCTGTGTTGCCTCAGCTGTGCTGAGGGGTAATATACTTTGCCACTGAATGACAGCCACTTCTTGGTTGAAGAGTAGTAGCCATAAACCAAAATGTTACAACACTATGCAGCAGTTTGGGGCTCGGGGCTACTGTATCTAATTGAAACTGCAGGAGGAAGCCACAGAGTTTCTTCTTCCTTTGATGCCTGTTCCATTACATGAGCACATCAAATAGTTTTCCCTCCACTGTTGGGAAGAAACCACCCTAATGATGCTGATCTGGCACTACCGAGAGTTTTGAGTGCTTGTATTGTCTTCTAGGTAGACATTTAAGTTACCGTGCAAGCCCTCTAACACATTTTTACTATAATTAAACATTAACAAAAATTGGCTACCTTATTGGTTGAGTCCCGAGCACAGCTCTCCATATAAACCATTACATGACATTCTATTGAACTTTTTCTTGTACAGACGGTATCTAACAGCTCATCCTGCACTGTTGTTTTTGGCAAGTTCACTACAGCATATAATAAATCAAGGAAAGAAAAAGCTTTCTGGCCTAATGTTGTACAGACTGCTGTAATGTTAGACTGCAGAAAGCAGTTCTGGTTTTAGACATCCTTTTACTAACCCGACATTCATAATTTATGATTTCACTGTAAAATTCCTGCAACACTACACCAAAAGTAGCGCTGCCCTTTAATTAAGTGCTCTCAGTAGGAAAAACGTGAAACTGATGTGCAAAACATATCACAGTATACAGTGATTGATAGTGATTACTTCTTTATGAACCCAGCCTGAAGGTCTGAACTTCCTGATGGGTAAAATGGTCCATGGGGCTACTTCCTGAGATTGCCTAGTGGGGATCAGTCAGAGTTAGCAATATCTGAGGAATTCCTGAGGCGCATTTCAGAGATGTTGCAGCAGAAACTTTCTATTTCTTTCTGAATTGTGCTTTACATTAATAATTACCTCATTTACCAATTGTATTTTAAGTAGTCATTGTTATCATCTTCATGGTAGTATAATTTGCACGAACTGGAACTTGTATAAACCCTTGTAATTTTAATGCCTGCATGCCCAAATCTGGAAAAACAGAGTGCAGGGCAGGAAAGACTTCTGTACGTATCATAGTTACTGAATGTTATTCAGTATTTAAAGCATAGGTCTTTTTACTGGTATGTGCAGAGTATTCAAAGGAAAAAACAAAAACAAAAGTCTGATGTGGATTGTTTGAGCCTGTAAATAGCATTTTTATTTAAGGAACCAGGCATTAATGACATATGTTGATTCGACACTGGTTAAAATTTGAAAATGAAATGGAGGTCCAATTTTGTCTCTGTTGGAATAACTAGAGATGGGAAATTAAATTTCACCTAACCCAAGCATATAAGTTAACTTTCCTTTTTTCTTGATAGATTTGGCCCTGGATTAGTCATCTACTGGTATGGATTTATTGAAGAGCTGGACTGCCATCGTGAGCGTGGTATCCTGCTAAAAGACTGCTTTCCTACCGACATTGTGACTCTGCGACACAGCATGGCTCAACACTGATGTTGGGAGGAAGAGGTAAATCCGGAAGCAATTTTACTTTCCTGCAGTGTAAACTAATGGCAGCATTTGCCCTGAACTTCAGCTGAACTCCTGCTGCCTGCCCTTATGCTACTGCCTCTTTACACAAACATATCAAAAGTTTCTGTTTTGCTTCAGCCCTCTGTTGTGATCAGCCAAAAAAGACAGACACAACCCCCTCATTATCAGCATTTCTGTCTCTGTGAAACAGCTAGTTTCTAGATACTCATAATCTTCCTTCCTTCCTGATGGCTTCTTCTAGCATTCTAAACAAGGACAAAAATGCAGAGGCTGAAAGGTGCAACTTTCAGTTCTTATGCCTATTAGGGAGTCACCTTTAAAAATAAGTGCCTTTTTATGGTTTAACTTACAAATTTATTCAGTGCTGGTGATCTGACTGAAACACCTACACTGATGTGGAAAATTGGTAAAGACTGTTATTCTGGGGCTTAAAACATAATGTAGATCTCATGAAGCTAAAGTGATAAGATGGGGTTGTGTAAGTTCTGGCTGTTACAGTAAAGAGCCAGACTTTCTGAGAATAATTGGTGTATGTGTTTTGTCACTATCTAATTGCTAAAATCAATAATGGAATACCAATTTAATAATTAAAAAATAAGTTAGTGGGTTTTTGGAGTTAAGGTTTGGAGTTACATTTGTGGGTTTTTAATAAGTAGTTTAACAACTCAAAATAACTTGTGTTTGTCTTTTCCACCCCACCCCCCAGGGAATCTGTACCTAGGAATTTTTCTCTTAACTGACTTTAAGGAAGGAATCTGTCTTGACCCCTGTAGGTACTGTAACATACAATTTTCTGGCATACTGAAATTTGAAAGAACAATGTGCAAGAGCTGTTTGTGTGGGTTGCTTCTGAAGAAGATTACCATCCTGGTGTTCAACAAGGGGAGTTTTTTACTGCTTTTTACTGGATCAGTGCCACAAGACAAACAGACACACAAAGTTTGCCTACAGAAACTGTGCTGAGTACAGTATAAGCTTCCTGTGTACTTATGTATACTTGTAAAAGCATTGTTCTTCTCTTTGTTGAAACCACCAAGATCAGAAGAGCATTTTGGTGGGTGCTAGCCCTCCTTAGATTTGAGTAAATTCAATCTCTCCTTATTTTCATCCTCATCAACACTTAGGGGGCAGTGCTGGGCCTCAAGTTTGTGCTCTCAGAGATTTCTTAATAGCAGCTTACAGGGCTTGACACCCTTTAATACTCTTTTCTTCACTAACTGGCATCAGGGAAAGGACAGAATATTTTTAAAAGGCAGTGAGAGTTTTGCATGTCTGCTCACCATGTTCAGATTTTCAGAGAAGCAGAGGTACGGATTTTGTAGAATTAAAGGTGTGATAACAGTCTTCCTAAAGCACAAGTTGATAACCTCTTCCATAAGGAAAGGGTCTTTAAAACATTACAGTACATATTCATCATCTTTTTGCAGCTGAGGTGATACTCTGTGCCTGTATGATTTCAAAAATCACATGCAGGCTTTTTATAGTCTTGCCTTGACTTAAAAGAGTATTAATCTTATTCCATTTTCTTTTAGCTATAGTTTTCAGATGCATATGCAGTATTTTTATTTTGAACTTTTAGCTCTCATTTTAACAGTTTGCTATGTTTCAGAAAGGAGCTTATCATTCTGACTAATCTTTAATTTTCAGGAAAAAGTATCTTTCCTTAGTCTTCTTCATACTCTGTTCCTTGCTGCAGAGATAAGCTAGTAAAGCTCCACTACAGTGAATTACTGTTGCATAGAGATAATTTTCCTAGGTTTTAATGTGCTATACTGGAAAGATTTATTTTAAAATCAACTTGTTACAGCTGTAATTCATTCCTGTTCAGCTGTTTAAGGTATTGTGCTTAGCTTATTTTACATAACCAGCTTTAAGGATCTGCCCGTAAAGATACACAGAAGCAATACCTGCCTGATGCTACACAGGAGCTTCCTATAGGATGTTCCTGCCCCTGGGATGAGGGTTTAGGCTAGTGGAATGTGTGAAATCCAGAAGAGAATAAAAAAAGAAGAAATAACTGAACATTATTGTAGCAGAAAATTCATAAGAAATGGTTGTTTGAGTGAAATGGGTTTTAAGGGCAAACTGAATTTGTTTTAGCTAGTGCATATGCTTTCTGTTGTGTGAAATCATTTAAATGAGCTTTTACATGATGCACTAATGCTGTTTTTTCTTTTTGAATAAATTAAATTTATCTGCACAGATGTTGAAAATCCTGCTCAACCTCCATCAAAGCTTTGCTTTATTTGTTTTTACATTAAACGAATTTATGTGGGGACACACAGATAAATCAGGTTAGGCTTGTATTTGTTTGTTTATTCCTCTACCTAATGCCATGACATAACAGGTTGGAAAGCAATACAGCTGTTTTTAATCAAAGCTTTGACCTTGTCTTTATATATTGCCCCCTTTAAGCATCTTTGTACTAGAATGAGGATGAAATTAGTCACAAGAGTGTATATACTGTACTAATTTTATGACATGCGATAGAACAAGCTTTGTCACCACAAAAATTATGCTATGTCACTATTTTAAATGCTGAAAGAACAGTCTTTTTGTTATTCCTGCTTGTGTCTTGCAAAAAAAAAAAAAAAAGTCATTTGTGTTTTTCTGTTTATCATATGTAAACAGCAACTTCAGTATTAAAGAGGAGAGACTACAGTTTGTGGATTGCTTGTTGGTTTTGTTTTCTTAAATGATGCTGTAGTCATTAAAACCTTAACATTAAAGCCAAATCCAGTTTTATGGAGTATGCTGTAGAGTCTGCTAATGAATTACTCCTCACCAGAAAACAGAAGTGTGCATAACACTGAATGATGTTCACACTGGCATATGTAGACTCACCAAGCATCTGCTCTTACAAGCACTGTAATAAGGCCTGTTCTGAGCTTCAGGAATTGATGTGATTGTGTTGAAGAGGGAAGTAAAACTTCCTTGTAAGGAGAAGCAGCACAATGGTGGGTCACACTCAAGTATAAAGGCAAAACATTTTCTACCATTTCTGTATTCTGGGGACATGTTAGCATGAGTTTAATGATCTTTCCCTGAAACCAGCTCAAAGCAGAATAAAACTTCCAATCTAAAGCTTAAGAAAAAGGACCAAATTTCTTACTGTTTTTACCTTATTACTATTTTATCACATTAATAGTACTGATAGTTTATGAATAATTTTCATCCTGTTTTGTTACATCAGCGCACTTGAAAAGTCTTTCTGTCCTGGTATTTGATTTTGGATTTCTGCACCTTCTAGACTACTATTACATAAGACAAAATTAAGTGCCTTTTTTGTCTGTCTTTAAATCCTCCCCTTTGAATTTTTCATCCTTTTTTAACCGTTTCACATTTATTTACTCAGCATCCTCATGCTTGCCCTTGTTTACCCTTTGAAGAGTCTGTCCTAAATTTTCTAGTGACAGCTTCTGTTTCTGACATTAATCTGCATCCATGCTACCGGAAAATAGGCATATCCAATATTAGGAATATAGCTGTTAGAGCAGTCTCTTTCATTAAGGAGACTTCCTTTCCACAAGTTCATGCCTTGCTTGTGCAGCACATCTGCAAGGTCTGTTGAAGTCAAAGGTTTAGCTTTCCTCCCTTGCCAAAATCTGCTTGTCTCAGAAAGGAAAAGATGGCTGGATCTCAGTTCTCAAACCACAGCTGTTCTGGCCAGAGCTTGTACATCCTACAGGTTGTTCTTATTTAACAGAGGTGATTATGACTCCTCAAAGGTCAACAAACAAAGTAAGCAGAATTGAACTGGATTCTTTCTTTTCCTTCAGCTGAAGTGGTCTCACCATTTAGCTTCTGAAGGGATCCTCAGCAGTTAGACAGTGAACATAGAGCAGGAATAACTTGTCAGAACCATGCATTTGTTATTTCAAGGATGAGTTATATATGCTAAGACAAATGCTGCTCAAGTATTAATTTAATAATACAGAATAAAATAGGAGGCTGCCTGCAAAAAAACAAACCAAAAAAGTCCTCCTGTCATGTTATTCCAAGTCACAAAGGGCCATTTGTGATAGATTTGCAGATTATTCAGAAATAATCATTTTATTATGTTGACAAAAGAAGAAACCTCAAGGGCTTGCTCTTTACAGTGGTGTGATAGGAACCTAAAGTGTGCCTGTTGAAAAATGAACTAGCTAACAATGGGAGCTTGGCAGCAACTTCACCATTTATAGAGAAACTGTCTATCTAGTATGATCTGTATAAAATAGACCTTGCTTAGGTTAGGGAAAGGTCACAAGTTACACAAAGTTTGGGTAGTCTAAATGCATTACTCAAAACTAACTCTCCTGTGTATAGTAAATATTAATTGAATCTGTATTATTAAGAACATGCCAGGATTCAAAAGATTAAATAAGGAAGATGCAATTATGAGCTAAATAATAAACAGAGCAGTTTTAGTTCCCCTTGTGTTTTTCACTTTCCTGCTATTGTTTCATATATGGCTGTTATACAAAGAGCAGCTTAGGTCAGCTACTATAAATTACGGGTTTCGTACAATAGTAATCTACAAAAATTATTTCAGAGGTGGATCAAAGAGCTTCAAAAGCCTTTCAAAAAACTTTTCCACATCATAAAAAGACTTCATTTTTATGTCCTATTTTTATAGGGATTTCTTCAATTTAGAGTTGCATCTTACAGTATTCAACTGCTTACGTGGATACTATGTTATTGAAAGACACCAGATCTGAATAATTTACTTGCAGCCTCAATAAGCATAAAATGGCAATATCAAAACCCCTCTTTTTAAATACATTATGTGGCATGTTTTTCAGGCTAGGTTTTTTATCTAAGAGTGGAAAGACTTCTGTTTGTTAAGAAAGACAGCAAGTTTTCAAGTGAAATTTTATCTTTCTTCCCTTTACAAACATACAAATCGTATTTGCTAACAATCACTCACAACACTAATTTTGCATAGTGGCTTTTAGCTGGCATCATGTCCCTGTGTAAGATGTTCCCTTGCCCTCACTCCTGGGC
>JASSUY010002450.1:38289-52782 GCA_032466535.1 Forpus xanthops
AAACATTTACTGAAACAAAATACATAGCAGGAAAGAGTATGCTAAATGGAGCACGCAACAGCACCAAGTTCTTTTGCACAGATGTACATTTGCCATGGAGATCCAAACAATTCTCATGGTTGGCTTGATTATCTTAATTCTGTTATCATTAGCCCAATTACCCAGCTATACTGATGACCTCATACTGGCTTGCCGAAAAGTTGTTGGTGTGAAATAAAAGCACAGGAAAACTTGTGTTGACTGCAGCCTCCCTTTCTGTGAGGTTTGCTGTAGGCAACCAAGGAGGGTAAGAGTTGAATGAGTTGTTTGTGCTCCAGCAATGTACAGCCCCTGAAAACTCTGCACCATTTTCTGGCATGATAAGCAGATGTATCATAGGAATATGAGATACTAAAAGTCATAGGTTTACCTCTGTCTTACATTTACCTAATCCATACTATACTTAGCTTGAAACAATTCTGTCCATTATTGTTATGCATACTACTTTATGCTCCTTGACCAGAGATAGCTTTAAATTATGTAATACTAATGGGAGACAAAGAAGAATATGAAGTATCTAACATTTGAGCAACAATGAGGAGTTTTAATTACATCCCAGATAAGGTATCTCTTAGCTGGAAAAGTAACATTGAAGAGCCTACTTAAAGGGAAAATATAATTTGTTATAGCTAGCCATTAGTGTGTAATTCACAGCCTTCCCACTTCCATTTTACAAGCTGCATACCTTTCTCTGTCATTCTTCACTTAGTCAAGGCACAAGAACAAACTTATACAAAGTGGTGAGTTTGTCAGGAAGACTCAGAAAGCAGACTCAGTTGATCACAGCTTCCCACTGATCCACTAACAATGTTAAAATACCACTTCCTCTGTCTATTCAGCCCTTGTACGGCAAGCCCATAAGCGATGGCTTCCTGGTTTTATAAATACTAACAGCTAAATAGCAAAGCATTTTCAGATTTCTTCGTCCCGTATTTCCTTCAAAGATAGCAAAATCTTCCCAAATTCTTTGGAGAGGTGTATTTGATGTGAATTGGGAGTGGAGGAAAACAAAGGCCAGAACTCACAGTAAGGATGAACTCCCAGGTTTGGATCCAAGCCTTGACAGTCCAGTGACAGAAGAACCGAATTATAACTATTTTAATCTATTTAGTTAGTTTTACCATCTAACTCTAAAGAACTGAATCAGCAACAGGATTAGCACTGACCTTAGCAGAACAAGTTGTTCACTACACTGGCTTCTTTCAGGGGTTGAAAGCAGTTTTACAGCGTGGTCCCGTCATCTGCAGTTTTACTCTGATTTCTCGCTCTCTCCTTCTCACTACGGTGCTTTCTCTCAGCTCCACAGGTCCAGATTGAGAGGCAGCTTGTGAGACTTATATACTTAGCTAGATGCATTCCATTTGCCAGTGTGCTAAAAATGAAGATTATAAATAATTGTTTCATTGTCTAGTTTGTTTAATCTTTCTGTGTTGTTCTCACTTTCTAGAGTTCCATGCATCCACATGACTGGAATAATACCTTCATCAGAAATACCCCAATTCAGTTTATCTGCTGAAGTTGTGGAGCCAGGTCTTCTGTGCTGTAAATCAGCACTCCTTCAGCAACTTAAAAACATTTACATATTTGACAATTTGCAATTACCAAAGCTCTGGTGATGCAATAAAAGTCAATACTTGGATAAAGAAAACAGAGCTGATATACAGAGAAGTGAAATCTACCAAAAATACCATGATATAGACACCACAAGAATATTGGCAAGTTTCAGAGGTAGTGGCAGAAAGTATTCTGTATGACAGTTGAACACAGTAAGGGTACAAAGGTTTGTCATAAAATAAGAGATACCTTTGAGCTGCTTAAGTTACCTCTGTGTGCCATTGTTCATTTAGTGAAAAGGAAGCATAAAGTACTATTTTAATTCAGTCAACAAAGAAAAAGAAAACACCGCCACTGCTTTCAGAAGTGTAACTGATTTATTCCAGAATCATTCACTGGCTGATATACAGCATATTGTAACATTATTTTGGTCATGTTTTAAATGATGTGTCTTGAGTCACTGAGCCAGCTCAAAACATAAATCTCAGATCACAAAATGCTGAACGATTTTCAAATAAGTGAATGAGTGCTGATGTTGGGCTGTGTGCGAGACACAGACCAGCCATTCTTCCATATTTCTAAACACTGAAAGCTAAATAAGATGCATCTCCATGGGCTAAAGTATGGCTGACCTGAGCCAAGGAATGAAGGGAAATGCAACTGTCTTGTAATGCACTTTATCAACCTGTCTCCATATTTCAGTCTTCCTTACAATGAACTAACCACTTAGAATTTATGAGATGGAGGTTAAGACAAACAGTTGAATCTACAGATGAATATAGGTATAATGAAATAGCAATACAATGATGCTTTACTTCCCCTATGCCCTAATGCGAGCTGTGCCACTGAGGGATTTTAAGTGGGCTAGGCTTGGCATTTGGATTTTTTTCTGCTTGGCTATTAATTGTTGTGGGTGATGAATGTCTTAATTTCCCAATTATAGCAAAGGAAAGAGGGGGAAAAAATAAAGTACTTTCAAGAAGGATGGTGGGGAAGGAATGCTAGGAACACTGGGAGGCCAGGAGAGACAGTCAGAGGGGGTCATGGTAATTTAATCAAAAAGTCTATTCATATGCTATCTTCAGATTCAAAAGACTATCATTGATTGCACAATCTGAATATAATGGAGTTATAAAGACACAGATTATACCAAAGGTGGCCAGAAGGACTTCCAGCATAACATGTAAAGTGGGAAGACAAGAACTGGACTATCAGAACATGAACTGTGTATTAGATATGGCTCGTCTGCTTGCGCAACTAACAGATTTGTCACAGAAACAGTTCTGGCAGAATGAAATAAAAAAAACTCTGAACTGCAAGATAAGATTTCTCTTTAAAAAAACTGGTGCATCTCTTGCTAACCAGGTGGCAAGACAAAAAGCCCAGCAAGAATGATACTAACACCACAGGTAACATTCTTATCACATTCCAAATTAGTCAGGGGAAGAGATAGGATTTATATGGTGAATCTGTACGAAACTCTCTTACTTGGAAAAGTAAACCTTAAGTCTTTAGGAATGCAACTGAAGTTCTAAGGGTACAGAAAGCTTTCCTGGCTGTACTATCAGGAACACATCACTAGCATATTCTACAACTCCTGTATGACACAGTGCTTCAGCTACCTCTCTTACCAATGCAGGGAGACAGGCTTTGGCCCTACAGCATTTCCATCTGGGATAACCTTCTAAAAATTTTCATCCAAAGTTATAGCTTGAAATGCAAAATCATAATGTGTGAAATGAAATATCTAGTGACCTCATCTGAGGCTCAGGGATAATTTAGTCGTGCAGTGTAGTCTAAGAGAAAACAACTTCCATAAGATATGTACAAAGCCAGAAACTGTGCAGATGCCTGCCTTGGACAGCTCACCTGCTAGGATTGTAAGAATTATTGATTGTGGGGTGCTCATCTTCGTATGTTATATACTTGGGAGGTATTTAAAGTTTACTGAAGCAAACAGACTATGGTAATGAGACAGGAAGGGATTACAGCAAAACAAAAGCAGCCCAGTGCAATTCTAAAAATAGTCCTATTACAGCAGTAACTAAGACCCCAGATTAGATATCTGCCTCCGACTTCAAAACAGCCATGGATTCTTCCATATATACAAATCTCATGCTGAAAAGTCCCAGCAAACACCAACATTTGTTCTGCTAGTATTGTGTAAGGGTTGGTGAGCTCTTCTGAGGCAACTAATCTAACAATAGTTGCAAGATGTTAGTTTTCCCTCTGCCCCTCTTACATAGGTAAACCGAGGCATTAAAATTAAGTTTATTGCCAGAAACTGCACTAGAGTAAAACACAGCAGACAGTACCTCAGTTTTTAAGTCCCAGCTGTAAAGGTGCTTCTGTATTCCTGTGTTTTGCTTTTTTTGATTTATCATTTGTTTGGGGTTGGATTTTTTTTGTTTGGATCATTTTGTTTCCCATGTAACATTCAAAATCAATCTTACATCACACCAACCAAAATATTTGCAGTGTACGATTGTTGTTCTTGTGTCCTCAGACTAAATTTTCTCCAAAGCAAGGCAAAGTGAGATTGCTGTATACTGAATATGAAGAGTATGAAAATAAGTCAGCACCCACATTTATTTTTTTTCATTTGCTCCATGAAATTCAGTATTGTTAGCAGCAGAAATAAGCAACTTAAATGTGCAGCCTTAGCTCTAAAAAGCCTTATACATAGCTTTTAGAAGTAATTTAGCCCTGCCACTGATGTTCAGATGAAGATATTAACCACTCAATTTAGAAAGACACACAGTGCAATCCATGTACTACAACCTACAAGAGATAACTTGTCATATCTTCAAGAAATTAACTGAGAAATCATGAGTGGGATTTTTCTAGTGCAGCCAGCAATAGCTTAACTCATTGCCTCTGGACATCACTTGCCAATTATTTCACAGGAATCTCAGTTAAGCCAATTGCCAAATGCTGTTTAAAATCCCTATCCAGCTTTATAAAAGACTTCAGTTTGAAATTAAATGCAGCTGCATTTTTAATTTATTTTTATCTAACAACATGGACATGGACAGTTACATTGGATGCTCTCAATCAAGGAGAAGGAAATCAGTTGCATACCTGATTTTTTCAGGTATAAAGCTGACTTGTTTCGTAATACAGACTATTATTTAGCAGGAGATGTAGTAAATAGTAAGGCAGAATCACATTGGGATATTTATTGTTAGCAGAGCATTTGCTGCAGTCCCCAACAGAAAGAGCTTTAGTCAGTGATGCATAACTGGAGCATAAAGCAGCTGTTATCAACCCTGCAAAGGTATGAAGTCCATAGCATGAAATGCTGTTGAGCTCATACAACTATGCGTTGTACATCTTAACTGTTCCAAGGATGAAATCTGAAATCCTTATTTAGGGACCTCAACTCCCCCCTGTATCATTCACTAAAGGAACTGCTCACCCCAGGAGGTGCCTTCCAAACCACCTCCAGAACAAACAGGTACCTGAAGGTCAATATACCTACTGCAACAGGAACAAGTGAGGGAGAACTATATGCAAATTCTTTTTTCCCCTGAAGCAGGAGTCTTTGGACATAACCATATCTCCACCTATATAAAATCCAAATCCTTAAATGTAAGTGCCAAAGTGCTTTCCCAATAAATAGATGTAAAAAATTCTTCCAAAGTACAGAAGACAACAAAACTCTCCTCAACACACTTGGCATGGAAAGGTACGTGGTTACAGCACCTTCTTGGGATCAAAAAGACGCAAGTGAGAGTTCAAACCCATGGGAACAATTGGCAGACTCCACTTTCATCTGTCACAGTCATTGTGATAAAGAACTAAAGCTTCCTGGGACAGGAAGTGCAAACATGAATGAGCATCATAGTACTATTTCAGGTATGCCCTCAGTCAATCTAAATCTATCCTTCGTAAAAAGGAGAAAACCAAATACATATTAATGTACTTACCAACATGCAATTGTATGAGAGGGGACAGCAATTTACTCTCCTCCCATATGTGTTCTATAAAGAAGAAAGTTGCTATCACTGCACTTCAAGTAGAGATTGATTGACTCACCATATGTAGGTTTGCTTTTAAAGTAACATACAGTTGAAACCCCACAGAGAAGTTCTGGATCTTAGCCAGGAATAAAGCCTGAACAAGATGACAAGGTGATGGTGGTACAACTAAGGTGCTCCAGGGCACAGGCAGCAGCAGAACTTCAGGCTTGTGGGTAATTCTGGGGTCAAAAGCTAAGGTCTTGTTTGCCCCAAACACCTGGGAAATGAGCTGCTGGAACCAGGATCTGCAGGAACAGTGTTCCGAGTTTAGACATTCAAATTAATTCCTTTTGGATGTGACCTCTAAGATTAGAATAACAGAGACCCAAGATAAAAGCTAACAAAAGAGAAGACAAATAGATTGACTTTTCATCTTACTAGTAATATAGAGAAGCCTTTTCTTCATATGCTCTGCTACCTAATGTTTCTGATAAAACAGATGTTTTCGTAACCAGTATATATTTTTTCCATTATAAAAATTAAGTGGAAGGACTCAGAGTTTAAGGGATCTTTACTTGACTCTCAACAGGACGTCCTTTTTTTATAGGCTTCTTCAATGGCACAGCCTAGTTATACTAGTTTATAAACCTTATTCTGGAGGAGCTTAGCACAAAAGTAGCATCAAAAAAAAGGATGAGAAAAAGAGTTTATCTTTGCATTTTATGCAAAATTGTCCTAAACACCAGTTTCAAATTTTCACCAGGTAGAGAATTACTTCCACATTCATATTTATCTCAATCTTCTGTCCATACCTTTTTAGTTGATGCCCAATAGGTATAATTACATACTTCCAAGTTTTCCTGCTTCTGGGATGTTAAACTCAATATTTCTCTGTCATCTCTTGCCAGATACTTTTGTGTTCAAACCGTGAAGTAAATAATCTAGTGATTTGGCACAGCCTGAGTTCATAAATAAAGTTCATCCAGAAAGTGCCACGCACACCAAAAAAATTAAGCTAGTGAAAATATTTAGGTACTCAGAAATGTGGGAGTCCGAGTTCTGCATTGAGCAGGTCTCCATGACAGCCACTGGGTCCAAAAGTACCCTTTTATAGAGCAGCCCATTTTCTTTAGTATTTGAAGGATCTTGAGTTTTAGCTCCTACTGTTCTATGCATTTTCTTTTCAATCTTTCAACCTCTCTAGCCTCCATACACTGAGATCTGGCCAGCTGCAAACTATATGGTGTTGAACACCCCCAGTTCTCTGATTTATGACCTTAGCTCATTACACAAGCAGGCCTTGCTGGTTTAACAAACAGACATTAAGATCACAGTAGATCCTGTATAGCATTTTCTGAGTACACCAGAAGGCTGAACAGAACTCGTTCAGACACAAACAGTTCTTCTATGATATAACAGGAATAGCAGGAAAATGACTTTCACCATATATAAAAAAAATAAAGACAAAGAAAAAACACCCAACCAACCAGTGTAAGCTTGAAAACACTTGCCTCATTCTTCTGTGATTTGAGAAATGAAGTCTAGCACAGCAAAACAAAAATCAGAACTACTTTTAATCTGTAAGCAGCTCTTTTGATGAAATCTGTCATGTTTCTGGCTTCTTTTTTTCCTTGTGAAAAGAGCAAAAAATGTTATTTTTCTTAAAGAATTTCCAAATCTTTTATCTTTAACAATGTTTCTTTATGAGATAGTTCATCACTGCAGGCACTGTCTTGTTAATTCTTCCATTGTCAAAACAACATAACCAAGAGTTTATAACATTATAAACCTTGGACATCAGTCATAATATAGAGATTTGCCATTATGTACAGGGTTGTCTATTCCGATATGTTTGAAAAGCCAGTCATGGCTGGTTATACATTAATCTGTTGCTATGAGCAGCATAATATTCTGTATTGAAGCAGTCAACCTACTAATGGCGTATAAATTTTTCAGTTGCTTTTGTTACCATTTGTGGTTTTCCAGATGGTAAGAAATTAATCGCTTAAATATTTTTTAATGCTTTTTCTGTGAGTTCTATATTTGATGCAAGATTTGCCAAGTCCTCTGAAGTCTGGGCTCTTAAAGATACAGCCTTCTGTCAAAAAGCTCAGGATCTCCATTCCTATGCTACTAAAATGCAAACAAGGAATAGAAATTTAGAGAGGAGGATCAAAAAAGGACGTAACAGAAGTGATTCATAGTTTAATTTCGTACAAAAGTGGTAAGCAAAATGTCACCTCACAATCTAAGTCTTCAAAAGATCCAGTTCAGTAAATATGTCTCTTTCAGACCACTTTACAAAGATTCATCCATCAGCTGTCATTCTTCAGCAGAAAACACAAAGAAAGATTCAGGGCTGCCAGCATCCGATATACATATTTAAGAGACCTCTGTGCCTTTTCTTTGAGATAACTTGAAGAAAGAGCACAAAACAAAACCAGGAATACTGAAGTGCTTTGGGTGCCTTTTATTTTGATTTTTTTGGGCTCTTAATGATGGTATTTTTGAACTTGACTGGGGAAAGTAGAGAGGAGACCATGCAAGTCATTGCTGCATCTGTGGGTATCATATGATCATTTAAAACCTCTAAATAAATAAAAATCCATGGATCCCATTTGTTCTGTTACACAACTTGAGCAGGTCTGGCACTGCAGAACCCAACCCATCTACAGTGGCAAATTACCAGAAATCTGAAGAGCTTGGTGTTACAAGTGACAGGTTTTTATGCTGCAAATCAGTATGTCATCTGCAAATTTTGAAGTCAGAAAAAGGAAAAGGCAATGGGCTTCAGGTCTTAAAAATCACTGACTAAAGAGGCAATAGATTGCAGTGAGTATCAGTTTGGAATTGTGCAGTCCTATGTACCATGTTCTTAAGCTCTAGTGGGACAAACATGAGCTTGGGGTAAATCAGCTCCCCAGAGTATGTGCTTAAACTGCCTGGAGAGACCCTCACTTGGTCAGAGATCACACCTTGGCTGACTTCTGTATTTCAAACTTCTGAAAACAACCAAAAGGTGGAACCTCCTTTAAGAAAAGCCACAAGAGCACAGCCACCTCACTAGGAATATTATTATACCAGGTAAACCACAATTAGCTGGTACAGAGAGCTGAACCTTGCAAGCCTCCTTCAGCAGCCACTCACCCCCAGCTGACACAGCTTCTAAAAAACAGAGCACACATATTCTGTAGCCATCTTGCTCACCCTGAAAGTATTAAGAGAGTCTTGGAGTGCTTTCATAGGTGAGCTTTCATCACTCTGGAAATTGTTCTATTTCCCCATTTCTCTGTGGGTAAGATGCTTTCCCAGGACACTGAAGATCTCTAGGCAGGCGATCCATAACCTGCAAGCTGTGCAGCCAGGCAATCTGAGACTAGTCTGCAAAATCAGGCAGGGTGTTCCAGCTATGCCAAGAGGAACACAGCACTCACAAACCTCAGCCCTCTAGGCAACCTTTGGACATTTGTTTACATCTCAGTTTTCTCTCCCATTCCTGTAGTTGATCAAGACAGCATACTGAATGAAATATTGAAGGTTAAACTCTAGAAGCAAGAACTGGGTTCTTTGTTTCAGGTTTTGTTTTGATCTTAAGTAAACATTGCATTCTTTTCTTCCTTCAGTTCTCAATTCTTGCCAGGCCCCATTCCTTCATTTGAAGTGATTTGCAATTTTGGAAGAACATACCACTGTGGAGATCCGAATACATACATAGTTATGTTTCCTTGCTACTATGCACCACACCAATGGAAAGTCCATGAATTGCTGATGTTGCTATCCCTGACATTATACACATTTGGAAGATATATTCAGTTACCAGTACAGCATTTGTGATGAAAAAGAGACTATTAGTCAACCTCAAAAAAGAAAAAAAAAAAAAAATGAAAAAAGAAAAAGAAGAAATGAAGAAAGGGAAAACTAATGTTCACCACATGCACTGCCTTGAGAATTCAGATGAACTTTCTGTGCTTTTCTTTTGCTTTGGAAAAATGTGTAAGCCATGATTTTAAATCATTTGCAAACTCCCCTGCTTTCATTTATTAACATAGGCTGACAGCATGAGAGTACTATTTTAACATTAGACTGGAATACTAATAAAAGCCCTACACAGTACCAGATATGTTTAATTTCAGCTTTTATTGCATTTTTATTCCAGTGGATCCCAAAAACATCTGATTGAAGTTACCTTAAAAGTTCTACATTTCAATTAGACACAGAACCAAATAAACTCCAGTGATCACAATAACCTTAAACTTGTGGAAATTCAGATCTAGATCTGCACTTTGCAGCTCTATTCCATCCCAAGTTTAAATGTGACTCAGAATTGAAGAGCGTTGTGGCTGCACACAGTTTACAGGAAACATCCAATTCAACTTTTTTTTGTAGCTATTCCATCTTTTAGTTACTCATAAATTTCTGCCCAACTCTTCATACCAGTATGAACAGACTTTTGCTTTCTTCCTGAACTGGCTAAAGCCTTAGCACACACATCAATTCACTACAGAATAAACATCATGGCACTGACTTGAATCCAAAACTCTCTGAACAACTGTTTCACATCTACGTAATTGCAACAGCAGTAGTTGGGTCCTCTCCTTGTTTATACAAAGAAAGGGGCAGCTGGAATCACAGCCCATGACTTTATCATACAACATGAAAAGCCTTTGGGCTATCTTCTCAGCTGGGATAAATAAGCAGAACTCTATTGGTTTCTGGGTGAATGAGATTATAATTCAAATCAGAAGCATGGTGTTTGTTTATACCATAACAAAGTATCACAGAAGTGTATATCATAAGCCTTAAAGCACTAAGCTGAAGGTTCACAAAACCCATGAGTCTGAGCTTAGGTTTCAGTCACTCCACTGAAGTTACGCCTATTTATTTCAGGATAGCAGTGCTGATGTGCACCAGCTGAGAATCTGGTTCTTCAACTCCTAGATGACAGCAGAAATCAACTACAGGGGAGAGAATCAACTTGAGTGCAGAGCTGTATCCCTGATAAATGGGTATCAGCCATCTCTTACACAGCCAGGCCTGTTTCTTCCAAAAGCAAAACCAGGGAATTAATAAACACAGAATAACATAAAGGATGTATTTCCTTAAGGAAATTCAAATGTGTATACTATGATTTTCATTTCAGTACAAAGGATTTTGATCTTGAGTAACACTTAACCACTTATTCATTTTATGTGCCTACAGCCCTTGTGATTCAAAAAAAAAATGCCTGTATAAAATGTCCTTTAGAACAAGCCATCCATTCAGTTAACTTAACAGCCTCAGCTAAAAGCAAAACTAAATCTCTCTACCATGCACCCCAAAAAAAAAAAAAAAAGCACCCACACCATTCAGGAGAAATAAACTCAAAGGACAATTTCTTCTGGTACCACATCCACACTGCTCAGCTCAGTGGGAGATGACATAGTATGTAACATTGTTATGTTTCACAATAATTATGGAACAGAAATCACGTGTCATAAATAGAATCTATAACAAAGAATAGCAGTATATGTTCAAATAAACCACTGATTATGTCAAAACTAACAACTTGTTTACTGTAGTGGACTCAATAAGTTAAAAAGTCCAATGAGCCTAATAACTTCATTATCCAATCCTCTTTTTTTGCTCTTCATTGAGGCTGGAGCTGCCTTTTTCTTTCTTTCTTTCTAGGAATCATTATGCTTATGTGAGCAAAACATGCTGTTATTTGCTACTTTCTGCGTGATCATTTTGGCATTCTTATGAGAGAAGATGGTGATCGTTCTGTCTAAATACTGGGGGGGGATTATCACTGACGTGGGAAGTTATTAGGTTTGATGCAATATAGAGAACATTTACAGTCAGAAAACAGCATCTTTCATTTTTAGGAATGAAGGTAATTGTGCTTTGTGACAGTGCACATCCTTAAGATGTTATGTATCATTGTGTACTTAAAAAAGCAGTACACTTTTCATTGATCTTTCAATTTCACTTTGATTTAAAATGCAGATCTTTCCCTCCATTGAAATCTTAGCATTTTTATTTTAAAATGCATCAGAAAAAAATCCATTTCAAACATATGCAGCACCATAAATTACTTTTTGTGGTTGAAACAGTATTCACTTATGTCATGGGTTGAACATCCTCCTTTATTAGAATGCTATTTATTGCCACCAGCTGCAGTGCTTAGGAAGAAAAGTTCTTGATACCAGCAATTGCTTTTCAGCACCAATGCTTCCGGCTGCTAACAGTGGCTTCTACTGCCAAATGCAGCCAACCTTCTTAAACTGTTCCTTCTGGTTCACAGACAGCTCCTGTCATTGTTACCCAGTGCAGGAGCTGGGGGAAAGGGATTGGATCTGAACCCACTGCTATGTAATCTCTTCAGCTATAAATCTCCTGTAACTTTAAAAGGCCTTGACAAATACCACTAGCTTGAATGCTGTCAAATGTGCTCAGGCAATCTACCCATCATTAATGGACTTCCTTCAAAATTAAGATGCAAGCTCAGCTTGTGAGTAAAGGACTCTTACATCGCTAGTCTCAGATCCAGAAAAAAGCAACAGGACTTATGTTTGCATCAGCTACATAGCAATTGGTCTCTTTGATTTTACAGCAGGGAGAAACCAGACAAAGCTAATTACTCTTCCTCTGTTAAGGGCTATTATTACTCCTGCATTAACAGTTAGCACTGCTATTTTCTTTTACCTATGCCTATGGCAGCCAGGAAAACTACACAGGAAGAGTATAAAAGTGGCAGTGTCAACAGATCTCCTACTGAACACTTGTGTACCTTACACAGTAAATGTTCAAAGCAGCAACATGTGTACTGCTCCTGTGTATGCAAATCCTGTTATTTTACTGATATCATTTACACACATGTCTTCTTTACAGCTGAACCCTTAAAAAGCCATTGCATATAACTGGGCTCAACTAGGCAACAGAGGCAATCAGTGACAGGAGGAGACTGAACTCTTTAAACATGGGAAGAATTCCTTTCCTCCCTCAGAAGAGAAACACCTAGTAGGTCAAAGAGGAAGGTTTCTCTGCAGTATAGCACAGACAAGCCTGTTATACAGATGCCTGAACCACTGGAATCTAGAATAAAAAAAGTAGTGGAAAAAAAAAAAAAAAAAAAAAAAAAAAAAAAGACAAACCCTGAGCCTTCATGAACACAATTCATTAAATAATAAGCAAATATACAAATTCTTGTCTATATTAATGCTTAAAAAGCCTAAAGCATTCAAGTGAGGGTCTTCGCAGAGATGTCCTGTGTGGCAGTGCCTATCTGGCAAGCATTCCAAAAGGTTTTTTTACTCACTGTGAATACTGATAATAGTAGGTGTCCTGCTCATCCTACAGACAGATTACAAAAAAACTAATCATTCCTCTGCCCATAATGAAATTCTTTTACAGATTCAGAAAGTACAAGAGACATCTGAAAGTTGGGAGTTATTTATGGGTCAAAACACAGTATACTCTTTATTTCTTATCTTGTCCCTGCGAATAATCCAAAACAGTTAGCAAATTACTGTCCCCTTCATGTCTTCAAACTGAAGATAAGTATATGTTTTCTCTAAATGACTCATAAACTGACACAACAGCTTGACTGTGTTATGTGTGAGTGAGCATGAAATACTTTCATGAAAATTACTATTTTCTTTGCATCTATATTTTCCTTGGGCCAAAGTCTGGGTTGTACTCTGCTCCACACATAATATCCTAATGTAAACCCAGTATCTACTTCCCTAACACAGGAGGAAGTCTGCTGCATTACACTGATCTCAGTCTAGCCTTTCCTTTGGGAATTACAAGACAAGAGATATGATAATGTAATGTCATGAAGAACGGGTCCCTTAAATAGCTCCTCTTGTCTCTTCCAGCTGGACTTTGGCCAATTCAAATGGATGAGTGAGGGCCAACAGACATATTAGTACAACCCTATATTTAAAGCTAAATTATCCCCTGAATGACCCTCGAGTCAATTTATGGGTGCAGAGACTAATGTACAATGAAGTTCAAAAAGACGCCAAAGCCTAGCTTTGGAATGCCTTCACACAAGTCACTCAAGAAATACAGGGGAGAGGAAGGGGTAAAATATACATGTGCTTATTTTCTGGATCATGCAAATGTCCTATTTTGTGGTTTTTTTTTTTTTTTGTTTGATTTTCATTTCTTCCACCCCACTGTAAGTAAAAACAAAAAAAAAATAAAATAAAAAAAAAAAAAGCCCTTCTGAGTTCCCATTACACCAACAAAGTCTACTGATTCTAATTTTTACTACTGCTTAGAACAGTAATCCATCTCTGCAGACAACTTGTCTCCAGGGAGCTCAGTAGTTCAGCAGCATAACTCTGCCTCATACCTGCAGATGCAAGAAATACCTGGTTGTATGGTGCACAAGTGTCCACCATGTTAATAATGGTGAATACTAGCCTTCTTAGTTCTCCTTGTCCTATGATGCTTCCTGCATGAAGACACTGTCAATTTCCTCATAAATTAATTTCTGTGCTGTGGAATAAGCAAGGGAAGCAAGCCAGCAGAAAGAAAATATGTAGGACCATTCCCTATTCCTTTCCTGGGCCTGGGAACTTTAAAGAATGAGCAGAACTGATGTCCAAAACTCAAATCACACAAACTGCATCTGTTTAACTGGCTAAGAGGTTACCCGACAGTAATCTATGCAGGATGTTACGGAACTGATGGACAGGGGTAAGCAGTTGATGTCATCTACCTGGACTTGTGCAAAGCATTTGACACTGTCTCACATGACTTCCTTGTCTCTAAGTTGGAGAGACATCAATTTTATAGGTGGATCACTAAGTGGATAAAGAACTGGCTGGATGGTCACATGCAGACTTGTGCTCAATGGCTCAATGTCCAGCTGGAGACCAGTAATGAGTGGTGTCCCTCAGGCATCGGTGTTGGGACTGATCTTGTTCAACACCATTGTCAGTGACAT
>JASSUY010002456.1:2493-24332 GCA_032466535.1 Forpus xanthops
TGCTTCCTCCCAGCTTCCCCTCCTCCCTGGCAGAGCATGAGACTCAGAAAGTCCTTGGTCAAACCAAAACGTTCTAAACTGTAACTATAAACACTGGTGTTATCAGTGCTCTTCCCAGGCCGACAGTCAGAGACACAGCACTGCACCAGCCACTACGAAAGAGAAGAAATGACTGCTGTTGCTGAACCCATGACACCTGGAGACAAGCCTTGTTTAGTGTAGGGAATTCAATAGGTAGCCATGAAGTTTTCATAGAGAAGCCAGGACATTTCCTTTGACTTTACTTCTGTTAGAGGGGACTTAAACGTTTACATTTATATGTGTACATGCTTGATAAAAACTTACAAATACAGAATTATTTCAGTTAATAATTAAGTGTACATGTGTAAATATAGTAAGATCCGCAAAAAAAAAAAACCTGTTTTATTGACGAATTTTGTTTAAATGGAAATGTAAACCAAGTAGATGGTTTGCACTGTGCATGTATCAATCTAAGCAAGATATTATTTCAACTAAAATTGGTATTTCAGAGCATAAAAGACATCTAATGGAAATACACATTGCTTAAATCTACTGATTGGCATTGCTGAGTTACCTCCTTTGGTGACAGCTGTGCTCTGTTCTCTGTAAAAAGGTTGCGTTCGGAAAATGGAGGAGGTCCCTTGGCTCTTCAGTTGGAGCAGGCTGAAGCTGAAGGCTTCTCCCTATCCAAGGGTTATTTGCAAGCCTTGGACAGTCAAGGGAATCCCCTCTGTATCAGCTGCCAGCACCCAACAGCTCAGCTTGAGCCAGGCTGCCAGACCCGTCCCTGGGACACACGGTTCTGCTCTCTTGCCTGCCAGGAGGACTTCTCAATTCGCTCTAGTCAGAGCTACCTGAGGACTAAAGTGTTTGAAATTGAACATGGTGTTTGCCAGTTTTGTCATCAAAATGCCCATGAGCTTTATCTCAGCATCCGAGATGCACCCAAGAGTCAGCGTAAGAAACTTCTGGAGAGTTCCTGGATCTCTCGCCTTCCGGTTGGGCAGGTAATAGTACTGTTTTTTAAGCAGTAACAGCTAATCTGTGTGTTCAGGTAGGAGAGTCATGAGAAATCCAAAATGTTCTTCTTACATGTTTAAGATAGGTTAAGAAAAAACAAATTCATAACAAAACTAAACACAAGAAATACAAATGTCTTCTAATGATACTTTTCTTCTCTAAAAGGCACAGGCATCAGAATTCTGCACTTCATTAATGAACTTTAGGGTTATGAAACAACTTAGGAATAAATGTGGTCTAGCAGTACGAGGTTATTCCTACTTTGCAGAATACTTGGTGTAAGAGCTTAAGAAAAGCCAATTGTCCTGGCTCCCCTGATATTGCCTTCACATGCACCACAAACTGCCACTATTCTTCACAGTTGTGATTAATTCCTCAGTGACTTGAAGGCAATGGATGAGGGAGTGAGAACGTTCCTATGTAAAGTGGTGCTTTTATTCATTAACTGTTAATTTCTGCTGCAAAATTGGATTTTTGCTTCAAAAGCTACTGCTTCTAAGTTGTTTATAGAAATTCTCCAACCACCTGCTGAAGCTTCAGAAAGACAAAAAAAAGTTAATTTCCCATCGGAGGTGGTGTGTATGAGATCAGCTTTGTTTCTGCTAGCTTTCGAAAATGCGCGTCTAGAAGACTGAGATGAGAAGTCTTGCGGAGTGGGTTAGCTTGGAACCTTCTCATGAATGCAGATCCATGCTAAGTTACAATTAGTCCTTCACTTTCTGAAAGATGGCACAGGGCTTTATCACCTGAGGTTTCTCAATGCTTACTGTTACAATTACCACAGACTTGATCAAAAACTTAGATGACAAACACCTAGTTAGTCTTTATTTTTTGTGATGGAAGTATACCTGTTGCACTCTTTATTTGTGTTTAATATCAGCAATTGATGATACAATGCCACGAAAGATAACTTACTGAACCTTTCATTCTGTCTTTCTTTGATCCACTGTGATGTTCCTCAGCATGCTGCAGCCCAGGTGAAAATATCCCAACTAAAATCACAGGTGTTCGCTTGTCTAGTGGGAGTACCAAGAAAAGGCTGAGGCTTACTTTCTCTAGATGAAAACTATAAATAGCTATTTTCTGAATAACTTTCTGATTCTTATGGTAGAACACATGTGGTTCAGAAGCAGTAACTAACACTTCCCCTGTCATGTCCTTTGTTTACTGCAGTTGAATGAAATGATAACAAACCCAACAGAAGGCCAGTTCTGGCAGGTGGACCATATCAGGCCTGTCTACAGCGGAGGAGGACAGTGTTCTCTAGAAAACCTTCAGACTCTGTGCACAGTCTGCCACAGGGAGGTCAGTGTGGTCTCGCCCAAAATCCTCATTCACTCATACAAAAATGTTGTGGAACACACACCAGGGCAGCAGGCATCGTCAAACAAGTATTTTGGTAGAGGGATAGAGGGATAATGTATCCTGCCCCCAGGCTCAGAGCAGGTGGCTTGCACACTCTGCCCTGTCTAGCCCTCTGCTTACCCTCAGGGTGAAACCTCCTCCTGGAGACACCCAGGCAGGCGTGGGGCCTAGCTCCAGTACCTCCTGCTCGTCTGTGTGGCAGTAGGAGACTGGAATAAGACTCCTTCTCCGTCCCTTTGGCCCCAGCTGAACCCAGTGCTGTCAGCCCCTCCGGCCCATAAAGTGAAGAGGGAAAGGCAGTATTAATCTGTTACTCAGGATTTGGGAAAATATTATCTTAATAACCATTTCCATTTTACTGTGTTGTCTAGCGCAGTACTGAAGTTTTAACTGTGGGTTAATGCTTTCCATGGGGCATGCCACTGACAAGCAGCAATACACACTGAACAGACCTACCTTTCTCTTTTTCAGAGAACTGCACAACAGGCCAAGGAAAGAAGCCATATGAAGAGACGTTCTTTAGCTACAAAGTATGGCTGTGATATCACAAAATTTTTTGTGAAGATGTAAAATGCAAACTGCTTGCAGGTACATTATAACTCCACATCCACTGTGGTTATGTAGTTTTCCTCATGCACTAATTTGAAAACAAAAATGTCTTTGTAGTCCATCATGTTATTGGTAGAGGGAAGAAAACGCAGAATTAAACCCCACACGTCATTTATAACATGGATGTGCTCACCCAAGGCCTTTTGACAATCCAAGGTATTTGATCATGGTTTTATTTTTATGACCCTACAGTTGTAAGCTAAATTTCTGTGTACAACATAGTGTAACTGTGATGCATTACTGCTTTCTTACTACAGGGTAGTTACAGCTGTGAGAATTTGAGTTGAAACTGCCATTGGTCTTTCAGGGTTCAGCTGTATGAGGAACATTATGGACCAAGCAGATCTCTTAGTTTAAATTATTTACTTTGTTCACATGTCAAAACTGCTGGAGAAAACACAGGCTCTGGTGTTTGTTACAGCAAAAATAGACAAGTGACTGATTTGTTTCTTCTAGAACTGTCTTACACAGTTCTGATCAGCCATCAAAGGCCTTCTACTAGCTCTGGGCCTGATTGACAGGACTCTGGCAGACAGAATCAACAGCTACTGAAATCTGGTTTTACTTAGACCAGCTTGTATTAAAAACTTAGACATGACAAAACCAGTAAATATTGCCAATTGTCTCATCAAAGGTAGTTTCTGGAAAATGCTACACTATTTAACAGGAACATGGAGCCATTCTGGCCTGGTTACATGACGTTTTTTCCGATTGCTTCAAAAAAATAAAGAAATACTTCCCTGTTTTTACTGGTTGAGGGTTTTTTTTTTTTATGCTTTATCCGTCTCTACCTTAGCCTGCAAGTGCCACAAGGCAGTAGCAAGTTCATAAAGCACATCCACACACTACACATCCTTTACTAGAACTATCTGCCTGCAATTTCAAGTATATCTGATTAAAATAAGCTGGAAAGCTTTCTGGGTCAGCCAGAAAGCTTTTTTTACAAGAAAGCTTTTCTTACAAGAAAAATTCTTTAAGTTTTAAACACTCGTTTTTTCAGGTAAAGATTTAAGACAAGGTAGTGGTGCAAGGGCACTGTTTCCTGTAGGGTGAAACTGCCCTTTTGTGGCAAAGACATCTCAACGTAACAGCCTAAAAAAAAGTGTTACGTGATCTTTGTGTTCTCAGAGTGTGATTAAAGAAATTGCCTCTGCAACAGTTTAAAAGACTAGAGCCTGATGGATAACTGAGTGTGAAGGAATTTCAAGTTTCTACAGTCATTACAAGATGCCATACTTTAATGTAAAGTTTAATGAAGACAGCACAGGCAGGAGAGGAGGAAACAAGGAGTATCAAGGAATAAGTTAAAGACTGCACTGGGCTAATTACTAAGTAATTTAAAGAAGCTGCACAGTTAAACAACAGTTACATTGGTCTGTCTTTCTCATCATTTTTATCAGACGCATTTCCCTCAGGCAAACACAAACAGCCTGGAGAACTAATCCTTACCAAGATCTTCTCTGAAGAAAATTAACTCTTCTTTATCCTGACATTTTTTTTTCTATGTGATACAGCTTAATCTGAGGGAAAATACTCTTGCACCTCACCCCTATCCCCTCAGAAGAAGTTTTAGGGTAACACCTGGAACCTTCCTACTCAAGGTAGAACATAGCTATCTATACTTAATGTAGTCAGTCATAAACAGTGCTGTTCCTAGGTCAAGTTATGAAGGATGGCATTTAAAAAGTATTTAGAAAAAAAATCATTGCTGGTACACAAAGAAGTCTGTGAGCCACTGCTAAGTCTGGATTTATTCAGTCATGTCAACAATACTGTAGCTGGTTTTACATTTCGGTTTGTAAAGTGATGCTGATCTTTTGCCACTTCTCATTAAAACACATGAAGATCACTGTGAAGCAATGTTGGCACATACATATGGTAGTGTTTGCACGATATCCACTGGGGTTAGTTTCCAGCAGGGGATAGAATTGTCTCACCGTATCAGATCAGAGACATACTGCATTCCAACAGACTCTGTACACACCAGCAAGATGCTTGCAGTAAAACACCTCCATACCTGTCCTCTGTGTTCAGCTTTGCCCCTCACAGGGAAGGGCATAAAGCATCCAAAACCACTGGTGATCCACTTCAACATATCAGGTTCAGAGCCCCAAATCTATTTAGTTCTGTCTGGTAGAAGTGCCCAAGACAAGATCTTTTTGGACAACTGCTGCGCTGCTCGGAGAGTTCAGCGTGAACTAGAAGGTACTTTATACTCAAAAATAAGGCTACTGTAGAAGCACTTACAACTTAGTGATTAACCAAAAAAATACTGGGCTCAATATTTATGATTAGCAATAAATAGAAATTACTTAGTACCTGCACATCAATTTAAGAAGATTACTATTGTCACTTGATAAAGTCTGATTAAGAACTGTAAAGCAGCATGTTCTGCATGAATTTTAAGATGCAGTGTTTGCATACAGCCCATTCCTGTCCTTTAGTAAACAAGCTAATGCAAAATAAAATCATAGACTCCCTTTGGACAGAGAGGAAATTGCAAAGCTTTCATCCCCAAAGATCTGATCAGAACTGCTCATGAAGCCATTCCACACCTTCAAGTTAAGAATTGCTTACAGGCATCCTTGACTGTCAACATCAGTTCTGTTCTTGGGAATATGACACTGTAACGGCTGTGTTGTCTCCTCACCACAAGCCAGTCAATTTGCAACGTTCCTTTTCCCCAAAGGAAAACTAAGGGCGTGCTGCTTGTGAAGACACACAAGATGACCGTGGCCCCAGCTGTCAGAAGAAAGTTGTATCTGCTGAAAAGGCACCTGCAAGTCGGAAGTCCTCCTTGGTCAGCACGCTGTACATGCGTTGGGGCAGCGGTTTGGAGTAGGGGGCTGGGCGGGGGACAGTCGTGCGCAGAATCACCTCCCTGCCCGTAGGTGGTGGGAAGTCTGCAACACCCCCTGTATTGGGTCGTCGCTCCTCTGCCGGACCCGATCTCCTCAAGTCCTCGTCAAGTGGAGGCACTGCAGAAACCTTAAGTAAGAGCAGGGGTGTAACTACAGGGCAAGCGGTCTGGTAACATTAGGATTCAGAAAACACCTCTTAAGAGGGAAGAGAGGAAGGTTAGAAATGGGAAACACGTCAGAAGGCACTAGGTGTACACAGAGCAAGACACTAATGGCATGTCAAGAAATAAACTGCACGCAGCCAGATGGAAGAAATTCCATGTGTGGATGGTGAAGCTCAGACCAGATCCAGCTCCTGGTTTTTTTGGCATCATGATCAGACAAAATGCACCCTTCACAATCAGGGCTCTCTCCTCAGCTCCCTGTGGCTAAGCCAGCCTCATTTTAAAAACAGTGCCACCACTGCAGTCGTGGTAATAGTCACCTGCCTTTTCACATTCAAGATACTAGTTGGATAGGTGCTTTTCACGACCAGAAAGAGGCTTGCCAAAATTACACTACAGCCCAAGTGAGACACTGTATCTATCTCCACTGATTGTCACTGCCTCCGCCAGCAAGCAGCAACACTTAAGCCTGAATACTGGAAGAAGGTCTGGCATGTTCCATGACAGTCCAGTAAACATTCCCTAATTATATGTATGCACCCCCATGCCCTAACAGGCACACAACTCAAGATTGGCAGTTGGCACCAAGATGTGGCAGAGCTCACTGGACATCGCTCCTGGCCCCTCAGCAACCCCTCTGTGCTCCCCAGGAGCAGCAGCACCCAGTGTCGCTCAGCTCTGTGGCCTGTGCAGGAGTGGTTCCAGGAAACCAATGGAGAGGATGCTCCCTGTGCTACACTCCTTCATGCAGTGACCCCAGTTCTTCCTCAAACCTCTCTGCATCTGTCAAAAATGTTCAGTAGTTTCTGGGATCCAAACTGCAACATGCAGGTCCCATCCATCACTGCCTCCCCACCAAAACATCTGGCTGTAACAAAATACAGTGATGGCAACAGAAGAATATAAAGGCATGGGCACATATTTCAGCATCAGAAATTGTTAATGTTCATTGGAAGAAATTACTTTGGTTTGTTTTTTTTTTTTTTTATAGATTTCTCTCTCTTTTCACTGCCTTTTAGGCTCTAAAAATAAGGTCTGTGAATGAGGGAAAACCATTCTGGAAACACAAAACTATTTTTATGCTTAATATGTAAACAACAGTACAAACTAACTCAGGCTGCTGACCTGTATCTACCAAAAGGTTCAACTCTATGAAGCTAGGGAAGATGAGTGGGAAACGAGGGACAAAGTCGGTTACCTCATCAGAAGATTCAGTCAGCTTGGAAAGGGATGAAAAAGAACCAGTGATGAAAGACAGAAACAAAGGCAAGTCAGAGGCGACTTACAAGAGGTTAGAAAGGAGATTGTAGGTTTAAGAGACATCATGCACTCTACTCCCAAGAACATGCACTTGCTATCATAATTTTCTTGAGAAGATCTGAGAATACAACAAATTTTACACAACTCAGAGAAGAGTCCAGGTTCCAAATGTAATAAACATGGAGATAATTCAACTTCTATTTACCAAACAGCTCTCTTCTAAAATAAATTATGGTAGATGAAACACAAAGTGGGTTTTGTACCTACTTTGCTCTGGCCCCACTAAGAAGGCTTAATTAAGAGCCATCAGCTCCTAGTGAGAAGTACCTGTAAGCTAGCCTTAGTGACTGATGCTTCAAACAAGATAAAACCCTAGAAATTTACATTATCAAGCATTAATGCTAGAGACATTTACTCAGCTTTAAAATCAGAATGCCTCACTATTAAAAAGGCAAGCACATACACATGCACACAGAGGGGCCCATCTTGGGCTCTACAGGGAAGCCTAAGTGTGGCTGGCTGACACGTTGAGGCATTCGACCACATTTTCCCTGAAGACTAGAGGGATAAAACAAATGCTCTGATTTTCATTTCTCAGAATAGCTATGGTCTGTTTTCAGAATGGTCTTTTTTATGCTGAGTTGCAAAACACAGATTATTATAAAAGCATCCATACCTTGAAAGTGTTTAAAAAATGACAGCGTTTTTTACAGCAATGATTTCTATATGGGATTTCAGGCTCTAAGATGTCTGCAACACTGTGCTACCTTTATTATCACTGTAGTGAAAATTTAGTTAGATAATCTGATGCTATAAGCAGGTGTAATTCTGACAGAAACTGGCAGCTAATGCAGTCCAAGAAGTTTTGAAATCAGTAATTTAGAGCTAATTTTTACAAAGACTGCTTAAGAGAAAAAGGAGTATTTATGCCAACGTCAGCTGGGAAAGGGTTTCCAGAAAACAGATGTGACACTGGCAGTGCGTAAACTGAATGTAAAGTTGTACTGAAAAGAGCCTGAAACTTCCAAGGCACCCTGGTTTCCTCAGATAAAATCTCAAGTATTCCAAGTGTAACCCTTAGTTAAAAAGTTACTCCTAAAATACTGAGTATTATGACATGTTTCTCTACATTCCTATGTGAAACAATCAACACACTTGATTGTTCTTGCTGTGATGTTGCATATACCATCTAACTAGAGTGGAGCAGAAATTTGTGCCATAATAGCATTAATGGCACCTCCATCTACCCAGCTGGCTTTAAGTGTCTGACATCCAGGTCACTTCTTTCAGCCTGTAAGGTTCCACTATTGCCAAAATCATGCTGAACATCACAAAAAAACCCTCAGGCACATTTAGGACAATACATGCACATAATGCAGACAAAATAAACTGGCATCATATGATAAGTTGTTGCCTCATACTACTGAAATTAGAGGTGCCAGCAAAACAATCAAGCTTGCTCTTACCCTCTGAGCATTCACAAACATCTTGTGAATAATGCTGCCAGCAGGTCCTCTTCCTGCTCCGACAACTGACACTTCTGGCTGCTCCAGGAGACAGTTAACAAATCTGATGGTACAAGTTATTGAGAAGGAAAAAGGACTGTTTAATTCTCAGCTGTATCTAGTTCACTCATCTAAAACCAGAATGGTTTCCTGTGAGGAGCTCTCCACCCAGCACTCAGCAAGAACTGGTAGACATTTACAGGAGTTCTCTGCTCTAAAAGCATAAGGAAAAAAACCCTGACGTTTACTTCTCAGCATCCCACCCAAACAAGGGGATGCCACCTTTTAAATCCCTTTACTCCTTTCCCTCTGCTCTGAAAACACCTCCCTCAGACTTCACTTGGTTCCCTCCTACTTTATTGCATTCTTTCATGCTAATACAAGCTGCTTTCTTTCATAGACAATGTAAATCAAATCTAAGCTGAACAAAGCAGCCTCCCACGTAGGTCAGGAAAGACAGAATTACGGGCTGCCTGCACTGTAACTCCAGCAGCAGGCAGAGCCAGGCTGCAGCTCAGGCTCTGAAAGGCCATCTCCACTCAAATAACTGTAAATGGAATCCAGGCTCCTAATGCAGATGTCTAAATTCAACAGGACAAGCCTTCGTGGTGTCAGCCATACAAAGGGGATGACAAGAAAGATGGAGAGGGAATTTTCACATGGGCAGACAGTGACAGAAAAGGGCAAACTGCTTTAAAACTGAAGAGGGGAGATTTAGATATGAGGAAGAAGTTCTTCCCTGTGAGAGCGGTGAAACAACTGGAACAGGTTGCCCAGAAAAACTGTGGCTGCCTCATCCCTGGAAGTGCTCAAGGCCAGGCTGGATGGGGCTTGGAGCAACCTGATCTAGTGGAAGGTGTCCCTGCCTGTGGCAGAGGGGGGGGTAGACCTAGATGAAATTCAAGTTCCCTTCCAAACCAAGCAATTCTATGATTCTGTGGCTACTCTCTAGAAGCTGATTACCCCCATCGCTGCAGGGTACACAGTCCCAAACAAGACAAGACTTTTTGAGCATAAAGATCTTATTTTGGTCAGACATCACCCCTCTGAACTCCCAGCATGTGCTACTAAAATGCCATCTCTCCCTCTCATCCCTCCCCCAGCACAGTAGTGAAAAGCTAACATGGGTTTTTAAAATTATGTATTAGTCATCTTCACCAATAAGTAAATAATCTGTCAGTAAGTACTGAAGCAGTGAAACATGACTTGTTGCTTGTCATTCACATGGTTCCTAGTAGTGTGTTTCAGTAGGAAAATGTAAGAAATATAGTAAGAAAATGTAACTTTGGGGGTATTTCATTCCATGCAGTTATAGAAAATACTAAATCCCTAGTCCTTCTAATTTTACCTCTTCTGTAACAAAGTTCATTAAATATACCTTGCACATACATGAAAAATATAAATGAAATCCCCAGGACTGTCAGGATAAAACCAAATTCCATTAAAACAATCTGTACTGCATGTTATCAAAGAGATGGTTACTTAGAGAAGCATTTAGGGTACCCACACCTAATGTCTCTAGGTAGCCTAGGGACAGGGACAGCTAATGTTTAAAGTTACTAAATAGCATTCCTCAGTAATTCTGGAGGGCAGGAGAAAAGGGAAAATCAGTCACCTTTGCAGATCTTCTTTCTCCTCCTTATTTTCACATTTCTCTACCCCAAATTTTGCTTTCAGAGACCTGGCCCTGGCAATGATTGCTTCCACACTCATGATCTGTGCCATGATTTCCTGCAAGAGGTTCATAAAACAAAAAATTAGAAAGCTGCTCTTTTAGCACTCCTGGGAACAGTGTAAATGCCTCTTTGGTTTTCAGCCCCAGCCTGTACAAAAGCCTTACTTCCAACTTTTTGTCCTCTGGATTGGGAAATCGTAGAACTTTACTGGAATGGGATATTATCTGTTTAATAATCTTCTTAACTGAAGATATATCTTCTAGTGCTTCTATTAGGAGGTAAAGAAACAAAGAAGTTGTAATTATTGCACCAGCGTTCACCCTAAAATATCTTGATAATTTATTAAACATTATTTACCTTCTTCCTTTACCTTGAGTACAGCTGCATGGATGATGCAAGGCAGGAGATGCCTTGCAAGGTCAGCTGGTTTCTGAATTGCAAGGTAATGAAGCACCTAGAACATTAGAATATTTTATATATTAGCCATCAAAACTACTTCCCAAAGATAAGGTTACTATAAAAGATGGGCACCTGCAGCAAGGAATTCACAAGAAAGGAGCACCATTGTAAGACAGGACTCAATACACAGTTTTACTTGATTCTGTGATTGTCATAAAAGGTTAGAATGAAACTAAACTATATTTTAGGAACCCTTTTTCTTCCCATCACGCACATGCAGATAAAAATGTGGTTTATTTACTAATAATTCAAAGAAATACCTAATATAGCTTATGAATTACTGTGAATGCACCATTTTAGATATTACAAGCATACTGTTGTACAGCACCAAAAATTTCTGAACCGTGTTCTAAGAACTTTTAACCCTAAGCCATGTACACATTAGCTTAGTAACTCCAAGAATATAGTGCAACAACTTCTTACTGTTTAATTCTTCCAAGAGGAAGAAGAAAGTGCTGTTATAAGCATTACAGGCCAGGCTATCACTAGCCATGGAGATTTTTACCTTCTCTGCCTCTCTTGTGTCATCGAACAGTCTCTTCTGTCTCCGGGCTGGGACTGGTTTGGCTGTTTCCCAGGCCTCCACCCACATATTGCTGGGTATCTTCATTCGGGCACTCAGCTCACCCTTAATTACTACATTCCCCTTTTCATCAACCACTTCCTCTTCAATATAATCCCGAGGAGAGTACCACCTCACAAAATCCTCCAAACAACAGCCAGGATTAGCTGCCTGGAATGAAGGGGAGATAAAATTTGTGTCTGAAAAATCCCATAAAGCCAGGAGAACCTGTATAGAAAGCAGCAGGGTTCAGTGGGCAGAGCACTGGCTAGAAGCAAAAAAACTCTGGGAATTCCACTTATATTCACCCGACCTGGGAGGGTGAGGGATTAAAGCATAAACCAAGATGACAGCAAGGGGTAGAACACACACCATCAACAAAACCAAAGAAACCTTCTTTATCAATTATTTCTGGCAATATCAAAATTATACTCCTAAGGCAAGTTTCTGTCTGGTACCTGACATACAATAAACATGAATTTTCACTATTGTTTCAATGTATAAGCTTATAATATTAAGAGACAAAACCAGCCTGAGACTAAAAGAAACACTGGGCTGCAAGAATATGGTTTCAGCACTGACTTCCCACCTTCTAACACTCCAGTAACAAAATTCACATTTTCTTCCTCCTTTAAAAAGGAACTTAAAAAAATAAATCTCCCCCAATCAAAACCAGCTTCATTTCTCATAGACACACAATGTCGACACAAATACATGCATCCATAGGTCTAGAACATAAAAGAGAAAAACAGTTTTCTATTCCATGTTCCTATCATAAATGCACTTCTGCTTCTGATTATGGTTTTATATTCTTACTGTAAGTTTTCAGATCACTTGCACCATAGAAATAAAATTCCTACATAGATCTGACATGTCACTGTTAATGAACTGATTCTGACATGTTATAAATTCTCTTACCCTACAGTACATCTATATTCTTTTACTGTAGAATAACACTACAATACTTAATGACATAAATATATATATAATTCCATAAGAGAATCTCTAATCTTTTGAGAGTTCCGAGATCCTTTGATGACAGCAGTGTTACATGCTCTTAGCTCCCTCTGCAGAGCTCAGAAAAGAAATGGAGCGAATTGCCAAAACCACAGCTAGTCCAATTTGATGAACAGCTGTATAAAACTTCTAAATAGTGGTAACTTACCCTTCTTACTGAACAACAAAACTTCAACTATACATAAAAATTACGTCCACCTCTGCAAATCTAAATACAGAATTATGTGTCAATAGATGTGGGGTTTTATTTTACCACCTTTACATTTTATCCTTTGAAGTCTGATTAAAGGTGCATTTAGAACTAGACACAGGTAAGAGAGACATTAAAGGAAATCTACAAGGCAGCAAGATGCAGATACACGTGCTATTGATTCAGGATTCTGAGGCAGAGTCTTCTTCTGACATCATTTTGCATGGGTTTGTCCAAGTTTCCAATTGTCAATCTTTCAGCTGTAAGTCTTGTTGGTGTTACTCCCTTCCCACAGACACTCTGCATATTTAATGGAACATTACAGCATAACAGGCTAGATAGACTTTGACATGTTCTAGCAATTTTATCAATAGCGTTTTAGTTTCAATTTAAACTATTATGAAACTGTTTTATGAAGAGCATTTATCAGAAAAACCTTCCAAATTGTTCAACCTGAGCAAGAGCCTGAGAAGAAAGCAGTCTCACAGAATTTTTCAAGTAGTAGTACCTTAAAAGACTCCATATCTGAGAGCAAGCAGGCACTCTGCATGCGTGCCCGAAGATGAGCACCTTCTGCTGATGTCCCTAGTTTTGCCAGTACCTCGGACTGTTCTTCCAGCAAATCTTCAGTCATGGGTGCTGGTTCCTGTAACATGGAAAAAGACAAGTTTACAAATAGCCTTTTGGAGACTTAGACCTTATTAAGGAAAAGGGAGTGGAAAGCTCCCTATCACCAAAAGTCCATTTGACTTTATTTGTACTCAAAGGAAATAAACATAATTATCTAGTGCTTAAGCTGTTTATCCTAAAGCTGTGCATCTGAAGATGACACTAAACAAAAAAAAGAAGCTAAAAAGAAACAACTGCAGTATGAAGTAACACACTTTAAGGATATACTGTTAACATGCCAAAATCCAGATGAAGTGCAGGACACATTTGACTGATACTGTTTTGTTGAGATGAATAAAAATACACTTAAAGCAATATAGTTTTTGTTGTTGACACTGTCAGCATATAATTAATTGACACAGTTTTTCTACTCTGCTCATGCTTTTACTCACACAAAGCAACATTCACTAAAAATAATTTCTTCCAAGTGAATGAAAAATACTATTTTCTCCATGCCCACCAATTCCAAATGACTTCTTCTGATGCCAGCACTTCCTATTTCATCCCTAGTCACTGCAAGAAAGTCTGTATCAGGTAACAGTTCTACTCATTTGATGATCAACCTGCTTTAGATAATGGTACCAAAACCTGATGACTACGGTCATCAAACCTTTTAAACAGGAGTTAAGAAAGTAACAGCAAATCTGATCCAATACTCTAGTCAGTCAGCTAGAAATCCTCAGGACAGAAGGCGCACGGCAGTTCCTACTTTACAGGAAATAAAGGAGAGGATGGAAAATGCCTTGAGAGCTGGGAATAAAAAGAAACCTAAATTTAAGGCAAGCAAGACAGCTTAAGTCTTGTTTTCAAAAGAATTGTTTTGAGTGAAATTTGGTAAAAAGACCCATTCTCAAATAAAAAGAGCATCCAAGATTTCAATTAAACAAACTCATCAAGTTCTAAAAGTGTAAGCCAAGACCTGAGGCCACAAATACTTAACAATTCTAACAGATAAGGCTATAATCTGCAAACCACATACAATTTCACAATCCTAGGTATTAGCCATACTGTATGAGAGTCAAATTGCGCATCTGGCTGAGCTCTTGCTACCTCACCTGTGTTATTGGAATGTAGAGAGGCTCTCCTGGATGCAGCAGTGTCAGCTTTCCATGCGGATGCAGACGTCCTTCTGGTTTTAGGTTTACAGGCTCTTTGTTGCCTTCTTTTGCTCCTCCTTTCTTTCCATTTTCCTGCCCATTTCCTTTAAGATCTTCTGTGTCACTTAGACATTCAAAAAATTCCTCTTCACTGTCACTCCATGATTCCCAAGATTTGCCAACTTCTTTTTCCTTATCGGGATTATCTCCAAAGTGGTCTGCTCCTTTTCCAGCATCACCAGAAGTACCAGCAGGTGAACGATCAGACGTGCTCCCCCTTTTCCCCTCATCTCTTGCTTTCTTTCTTTCAATGCAACAGTTTAACATCTAACAAGTTACAGGGGGAAAAAACAAACAAATAAAAAAAAAAAAAAAAACACAAAAACCAGTGTCAGAAAAACTCAGCCAGTCCTCAAAAATCTCTTAATATTCTAAAAGATAACAATTATGTTGAACTTGTTGCTTTAATATTTTCCCAAGAAAAGAATACAAACAATTAAATCCACAGCAACAACATAGCTAAAAATTGCTATGAATTTGACAGCTTCCTTAGGAAAAAGAAAAATCATTCTTAAATTTGGGATATTTACCTGAAGTTTCTGATGTAGTAAACAACATCTCAGATCTGGAGGGCCATTAGCTAATCTAACAAAAGGTAGAAGTATAACCATTATCAATTATAAAGTTGGATCTTTCACAGTCATGTGGTCTTAAATCAAATGAAATACAAACAAAGGACAAATATCCACACTGAACCCACCCCCACCCTTTCAACTGTGCAGCTCTTCTATGTTCTCAGCAGAAAAGCTAGTGACTGAACAAGCCCAGAGATTAAACTACATTTATTTTCTAGTGGTCATTTCTGAAGCTCAGAAATCATTCACACTGGTATGGAACAGACAGACTCTGCATTCCTGGTCAGTTTGTCATCTGAAAGTTTTCAAAGAAAAATTAAGCATCTTTGACTTTACTTTTACATCTGCAGTGATACAGTAGAGTGATCTGTATATATTTCAGCTTCTATTTTATCCCTTAGTGTAACTATCTAAAAGTACAAACTAGTCAACAAATGGCCAGTCCATCCCAGTAAAAAAAGGATTTATTTTTGGTCTACACTGATGCCTCACATCTTGATAGAATCCTTCATTCAGTCTGCAACAAGCTCTGTTACAGCAGACGTAACCTGGAAGAGCTGGAATACTTGAGACAGCATTAGCTGCCGGAAAAGGCTATTACACCAGCAGGAATTTGGAACAGCTCCCTTAGAAAAGTGGTCAAACTCCACCACAAAGCTAAGGTGTTTCTACCCATATCAGCTCCTTCCTTTGTGTTTAAGTAATACGAACTGGAAGCCAAGCATTTGGAAAAGCTTTGGGTTTTTTCTCCACCCTCACTCACACAGTGAATTAGCTCTTTTAACTTGAGCTTTCCCAAGCATTGTGAAGTTTTCAAAGGAAGGCACGTGTGCTTTTCCCTACTCTCTACCCTTTCTACTTTTAAGGAAGAGTAGTACAAATAGAGAATAAGATCTGCAACTTGGAAAACAAGCCAGTATGCTTCATAAATCATAGTGAACTCACTCTGTTCTTGAAATAAAGAATATTTTCTGTGACAAAACAACAACAATAAAAAGTCTTACCCTGGAATAAGGTAGTTGTTCTCCCATCTGTAGCGCATTTCTAACACAAATTCTTGCCAAAGATGTGCTACTCCTTTTACTCCTCCATGGTAGAAGTTTACCATACAAAGACATAAAGCTAGCTTGTATGTCAGACTATCAGAAGGAGCAGATTTAAACTGACTGAAGAGATTCTACATAAAAAGTAAAACAAAGCAGAAAATACAAGAACAATGGCATTTTTTCCAAAGTCATACGATCTTTTCTGTTTGCCAATACAAGTGGCTAACTAACAAAAAACATAACTCCACAATTACTACCAAGAGATTCCTCTTTCCAAAAATTAACTATTACAGGACAGGGCAACTACAGCAGAGTCTGTATGAACACACACTTAAAACTGCTCTCTCATTCTCATGAGTGACAGTTAAACTTACATAGTCTTCACTCTCTGAAGGAGGATTGTTTCCTGCTGAAGTATTAGTTCTGCTTTCAAATCCCTCTGCAAGTTTGTCAGCAGCATCAGGAAATAAGAACTTGAATAAACAAAAAAAAATCCAAACTTCCATCAGTTTTTCTTCCCTGCTTTTCCTACTTTCTCCATAAAGCTAATGCTGGTTACATACAAGGAATCTTTCAATTAAAACTGTTAGCAGAGTTCAGAGTTCATTTCCCATCCACTTACACTGAACAGAATTGTAACAACTTTGACTGTTTCAAGAAGCTGATAAAGGCAATTCAAATAATGGAAATGACAGACACTTTAATTTATAATTCTGCTACAAATGATAAGCTAAATCATACAATGACAGAATGGTTTGGGGTTAGGAAGGACCTTACATATAGGCTTGTTCCAATTCCCCTACCATGGGCAGAGACACAAAGAAAAAGCATCAATGGAAGCATGAAATACATGTTTTATATGAACTGGATGTGCATGGACAGCTCACTTACCAGAAGAATAGTGTTCAGTACTTCATTGTTTAAAGGGGACTCATCTACACCTCTGTGTTTGCGAATTTTTTTCTTTGCACTGTGAACCATATTTGTGACTGATAATTTATGGATTGGGACTGGTGCTGGCTCTGTGAGCTTCGACAAAGCATGGGTAATATCAGCAACCTCTATAAAATAAAATAGAACTAGTCAAAATGTAACACCACAAGACCACCTCTCTTAAACATTCACCCGTCATATACAGTCTGCTTATCATGTACTGATTTGTAACACCCTGTTAACCAGAGCTACACGTCTGTGCTGTCAGGTTCATACCCACTGTTGTTACCCACAAAGCAGAATGAAGTCAAAAAGCAGACACTGCCCTTGATTTAATTTACTGAATGAAGTCTAGACTGAGTTGACTGTATTGCACCTGCCACCTACCACAGTAGTGCTGTACACTTGCAGACAGTTACTGGCAGAGTATCAGCAAAACCCTGCTGAAGAGCCAGGGTTTAAACTTTGTTTATACACAATACCAATGAATTCATCGTAGGTAACAAAGACTGCTCAAGCATATAGTAAAGCTTTAGATAAGCCTTAAATAAATCCTGTATTAATCACCACATATGTATGACCTTACATAGTATAAGCATAATTCTGTTTTAGAGTCCTCAGGTAAAGTAGTCAAAACATGTTTTTTCCCCAGAGTTGCTGCTGGTAAACTTTAGAATCTCTCTTACAATAAAATAACCACTTTTTAAAAGAGGGCAGACAAATCTGAATTAATAATTACCAGCAGCCTGAATAACCTCATCTTGGCAAATATTTCAAGAGAATTAAGGTTAAGAGGGCTAAAGAGGCTGTATGTCAAGTACTGGAAGTAACAGATACCCTACTCATCATAACACCTTTTTAAGATAACTAGTGAGCTATTTCAAAACTAAGACTAAGTATAACCGAAGAAAACACATTTATACGGGCCTATTTGGAGGGAAGAAAAGGCAATAAGGCAGGAAGGAAGGGAATAATCACCATATACAGCAAGAAAAGCAGAAGAATGCAAACAGAAACATCAGAAAGATGTCAGTATCGATACTGTTGGTATAAAGTCTGAACTGCTGGTGAGATCACTCTGGTTGGTTTGGTTTTTTTTTTCCTTTAAAATTCCTTAAAATAGACAGTATGTCAGCAAAGCCTTTCAAACAGATTAAAGACTTTTTAAACGGTTAAAACATGCACCATGCAGTACTTCAAAAAGCAGAAAAACAGTTTAAAAATACAAAAATACACTTCAAACTCTAGTTTTCCAGTCAGGGAAATAAAAAACCAAAATGTCACAACAACTGTAACAGAGGCAAAAGTCCTCTGGGACTTTGGGAGCTAAGCTTGCCTAGATTTCATAAGACCTTATACCACATAGCACTGACCAGAAAATTCCTAGGAGTATTACAGAAAATGCTTCAGAGTTTTAAATATAAATGCTGATCGATCTCAAGTCAGGAGAAGGGGATAGGGAAAGTCAAACATCATGAAACAATTAAACCCAAATAACATAAATCATGAAGATTTAGTTTTACCTTTTCCTTCCTCTTCAAATGCAGACCTCCCAAGTATCTCATCAGTTGACTCCTTCCTGCGGCAAAGCTTGAAGAATTCAGTAAGAAAGTCACCTAAAAAAAGAGAATTTGTTTCTCAGCAGCTACTCCATTAAAAAATCTCCCTGAACAATATGCTAACTCTCAAATCGATTCCAGAGAGACGGTAAATTTTATCTTTTCATCTGAAAGAACACAGTAATTTATTCTGAACCACCCTATTAAAGCTTAGGAAAATGAACACTTAACCAGCTACCAGCCACCCCTCCAGAGCACAGCTCTGCATGCAGTTTAATCCACTCCACCCAAAGCAAGATGAAACTTCCGCAGGGTATCATTTGTTTGTCTGTTTGTTTTGGCCCTCTCCCCACAAGCTGAAAGGTGAGGACAGACAATAGCACAGCTCTCCAGCTGGACCAATCCTGCCTGTCAGATCGATTCAACTAAGGAAATAGATATATGTAGAAGAAACTCCATGAAATGTAAAGCTACTAGGAAATCTAATTTTCACAGAACAGACAGTAAATGCTTACTCTCTGGAATCTGGTGAAATAAAAGCAGCAATGATGTTTACAGTACACAGATGCAGAATGACTTAAAACAGAAACTTAAGTTTTTGCAGAGCTCATCTTCTTGAAAAAAAGCCCAAAATACTGTCCACTCAAAAAAGTAAGGTGAGTGAGGAAACAGGAGTCATTAGGTAATCAACAATTCAGCCCTAAATTCACAACTGAACAGCTTAAAAGCTGTAAGAGAAGATGAGGAATGCTGATGTCTTACCCAGCAAGCACTGAGGGTTATCTGCTTTTCTGACTCTCACAGACCACTGGGGTGCTTGAATAGGATCCAGGTCACTTTGAAGGGAAAAAGAAATAAACAACAACAACAAAAATACCTTCACAAGTGTCACACTGTCCCCACAAGTATGCAAGAGATGAGTATCAAGTACTAAGTAAACATACATTATAGCCAATTAGCCCATGGAAGCCATTAGTATACACTACATTACCTAGGAGAACATGACAAACACTAAAATGCAAGCAAGAGTCCCTGTTCTCATGCACACATGTATGATTAAGAAACATGAGAACAATTCAGTTACAATTAAGTTGTCTTCTTGGAAAGTGTACTAATGATGAAAACTAATTTCTGCATTAATGAAAACATAAACCACTTCCTCCCCACCCCCCTCCCCCAGTTTCTTAAGTATCAGTATACACTGACACAAGTCTTTCCTCCTGACAAAATGTAGCAGGAAACCTAGATGTTTTGGGGAGATGAATGTCAAATTGTTAATCCTTTTTGCTTTCCATGTGGGACTATCATCCTTACCAAGAAAGATGCAATACACTAAACTTTTAAGTCTAGCATTAAAATATGCCCCAAAAAATTAAGTGTACGCTCTGTTGAGATTACAATACAGTATTTTCTCACACAGAAATGTTTTCCTAAATGAAATGTTCTATCAACAGACCCTAGCATTCCTCAAAATGTGTTCTCTTTCACACACAAAGCCATGCACAATGCTTTAGACATCACTAAAATGGAGTAGTTAACAATTAAAATACCCTTCTAGATATCTGCAATTCAGGCAAAATACTTACGAATAAACATCGTTTTCAACAATTATACCTTCCGTTAAGTGAGGCCATGTAGTAGCTAAATGAAGCTCACTGAAACAAAACAAGATTTAAATCTTTAAAATGTTAAGATCTTGAAAGGTATTTGCGATCGTTTGTATTTAAGTCCCTTTATGTATTTTGCAGCATCATACAGAAATTAGTTTTCTCACTGCATGCATTCTGTTGGTTATTCTACAGTATGCTACCTAGGATTGCACTAAACTTTATTAGTACCTGGCATACATGACTACACACAATTCCTCTACAAAAGAGGAAATCATGCATTGTGTTCTAGGTACTCATGTACAGAAGAAAAAAACAACATTCATGAGTTGCCTACAGCATTACACACTGTCTAATACACTAAAACTATTTTTAGATCTGCTGACCGGTGATGGGGGCCTTAAGAAAAGGACATGGTGAGATTGTAATGACTCAGTTTACAGAGTCTGTCAATTTAAGTATTCCACAAACATCAAAATAAAAGAGTGGGTTCAATCCCTGAATGAAGGCACATGGTTTTCAAAGTTTATATCCAGTTAAGGTATATTTCAGTATAACAGTTTCAGAGACAAATTGAGTTTATGGTGAAAAATTTATCACCAACAGGAACGCTGACTATTAGACAATTTTGCAAAAGTCTTATCTGCTGTTAGACCATTATTTTTTACACAGACGTTTAACTACTTGAAAAATTAAATATCTGTTAGGGACATACTAATAGTATAAGATAAAAATTAAATAACATACCTCTAAGCCACCCATTAAGGAAGTTATTAAACAGTTTTCTGAACTCTTATCTTACCTAATAGGATCCTCACAGGCACCAAGTGGCAACTTCCCAAACTCCAAGCCTCCAACTTCTCCCCCAACTAGAGCATCTATATCTAAAGACAGATAAATATATACAAAATTTATGGAAAACTTCAAGCAGCATTATCATCCTAACTTGGCAGTAAAAAGACAGTAGCGTGTAGGATTCTCAGAGAACAGGTGAGCAGCTAAGGTGACAAAGCTATGAAAACACAATCCTAGCATACCAAGTCATTGTTTCCAGAAGTAACCATGCAACAGGACACTCAAAAAGACAGATAAAATTCTTGTATCTGTGTTGAGGGAAGGGTTTTCCCTTCATACAGGCAAAGATGTCTATAAAGGCAGCATTGAAATCATTGGCACAAGAACACATGAATCTGCCATAAAAATATGCAGGCAGAAAAATCAGCTCCAAGCAGAAAAGGAAGATTCCACATGAGCAACTCGGCAAGAGTGAAAGAACAGTTCCTTTTAAAAGGTTGACAATTTTATGAAAAGACTTAACCCAGTGATCTGGAAGATATTTTTGTAATCTCAGATACTTAAAGATGCCTCCCAGCATCCTCAGCTGCTTCCCATATTATATCATAGAATCACAGAATTATGGAATAGTTAGGGTTGGAAAGGACCTTACAATCATCTAGTTCCATTCCCCCTGCCATGGGCAGGGACACCTCACACTAAACCATGTCATCCAAGGCTATGTCCAACCTGGCCTTGAACACCGCCAGTGATGGAGCATTCACAACTTCCCTGGGCAACCCATTCCAG
>JASSUY010002457.1:0-18062 GCA_032466535.1 Forpus xanthops
GGTATAGTTAAATTATTCACTCTAATCAAATAATCAATGCCACTGCTTCAGGATCCCCTTCCAACAGAGAGCATTCACAGACCTCTGTGTCAGCCCCTGAACAGAATCACTGGGAAGGTGGTGAGCATCCCAACCAGCTTACTTCCAGGATTAACAGAAGAAGGAAACAAGCTTGGAATCACTGTTTGAAGCACAAACCAGGAGCTATTTCACAAGAGGCTGATGAGAGAGACACTGCACAGGACCTTTGTTAATAGAAGCAGTCACAGGATGGCAAATGGACAGGCTGTGAAAGAAAGGGAAGAAAGAGAAATACTGATAGTATGACCCTTGGAGAAACAAAGAGAGATGTGGTGTTGCACTGATTGCAAAGAAGTTATGAACTGAACAAAGACACTGACACTTGCTGTGTTTGGAGAAGTGGTGTATTGCACATTCATTAGAAAATTTCAGGTTGTGTTAAAGAGGCATATTTAGTTTATAATGAATCAGTAATAAATATATCAATAAAATAAATCTGAATAGAATAACAAACCACAGAAGTAATAAATGAAGTCCAGTAAGAACAAGAACAAAGGGATAGAAATACACCAGATGTCTTGGGCCCCCATAACAGGATGGTCTCTGACTTTCAGAACTTGTAAACTCAGCTACTTTTAATTTTGGTAATCAGTTCAGAGTTATTATGGAAGCTGGACTACAAGTAAAGGTGGATTGCAAGGGCTCAGTAAGACTTTACAGCAAGGAAAGAGCTACAAATGCCTTTAAAAACAGTAACAATAATTTAGGTTGGAAGCAGAACTTGACCGTCTAACCTCTGAATAAAGAAGAACCGGCTTCAAAGATAGATCAAGATGCTCTAGAGCTTTTCCAATGAGGCTTTGATTATTTGAATGTTAATACTGGGTCAACCTGTTCCAGGGCTTGACCATTCTCATTGTTATTCATTTTCACCTGGTACCTAATGGGAATCTCATTTGCTACAGCTCGTGTCTGTTGCTGCTAATACATTGGCTGTACAGCTCCAACTGGAGCCTGCCTCCATCTTCTCCATAACCATATAATGTGGGAATCATAGACTCATAGAATGGTTTGGGTTGGAAAGGACCGTAAGATCATTTAGTTCCAATCCCAAAATGTTCCCATCATTTTAGTGCTAGTACAGTTCTACTGAAAATCAATTGAGCTGCACTGAGCTAAAACAAAGAGACAAATCAAGATTTCTCTTCTCTGGATTCAGTGTTGGATTTTTTTCTCATCCTCAGTGTAATAATTCTTCAATGTCCCTGCGTCATTTCCCGACTTTCTTTTCTTTACACGTGGATGTCAGCATTGCCTTTCATGATGCACAGAAAAAGAGCTATTTAATACCTCATCCCAGCATCTACTTACTCGTGGTACCTCACTGGGATATTGCCATGGAAACAGGGAAAGTTTAAAATAAAAGTGAATATGCTTGCTTTGCTTATTTTTCAGTAGGGACTTCAAGATTTACTGCGGTATTAAACAAGCTGTGTACCATCTGCTTATTGAAAATTGAATGCAAATGTTTCTTTTCTTTCTTCTGGACCTCTAAATCACTGTCACAGAGTATTCCCTCAAAGCATCTTTAGAGGTGGTGCACGAGTTCATGTAGCTTCCTGTCTAGAAGTTAAGTAGATGAGAAATACCCTTGTACTTCAGTCATGGATGACACAGATGAGGAGCAGGCTAAAGCAGAATGGAAGGCAACATGTGCTGGGGGCAAGCAGAGCCATGAAAACAGCTGCTGGAAGCGAATCTAGGCTATATAAGTCAATAAACCTCCAAACTAAGTTTTGAGAAAGGTGGTTTTTTTACATTACTATATGTGTGTAGAAGTCTTCACAAATGCACCAGCATCATTCTTCCCCTCTGTAACCATTTTCCCTGTGAATCAATTGAGTCAAGCACCACTGAACTGGAGAGTTGAGCCCTCTGTTTTTTGCAGAGGCAGCAGCACGTGCCTCCCAGCTGACGTGACTGTGATTTTATTTAGATTGCCTTTTAGTAAGGGGCACCAGAGCATGGGTTTTGATGAAGTTGGTGGAGACAAACAGTCATAACATCTATATAAGCTATCTGGAGAAGGCAAAGGCTGTGTGTACAGCAACAATTCTCCCTACTGCCTGTTGAGGTCTGTAAGGCATCTGTCTCTCTTTAAGTTATATGCCAAAGCAGAGACCTAAGTTCATCTTAGAAGGTGGCTAGATATAAGTTAATTTCTTTCCATAGAATTATAGAATGGTTTGGGTGGGAAGAGACCTTAAAGCTCATCCAGTTCCAGCCCCCTGCCATGGGCAGGGACAACTTCCACTAGATCAGGTTGCTCTGTCCCATTGAACCTGGCCTTGAATTTTGGCCTTTTCACACCTTTGCTTTACCACTGTATTGAGATCCCCACTAAGGGAAAATTTTGGTATCATTGTGAATGCTTCTTTTGTTGTCCAGACATCTACCTGTCAACAACCTGTTTCTCTGAGGTGGTATATTGCTATCTGCACTAGCATTAATTATGACACACAGAGAAATCCCCCCTGTCTTGAGGAGATAGTCCAGACCCACTACTGAGCCTCCAGTAGTTTCCCAGGCAAGATGCAGCAACACTGATGAGTGCTATCATTTCTTTGCCCCTCATTTCCACAGCCCTTTCCCAAGTCAGTGGCCAAAGAGAAGACATTTACTTATGCATTTCTACGGAGCTGGGATGGCAAAGAGAGACTGATTTGCAATGGTGTATATGTACAGGGTCACCTCTTCCTCTAGAAGCAGAGGGAACAACCTTCTGTCTTGCTCAGCACATGACACTGCTTCACAGGCAGCTCACAAGACTGCAACCATTGCAGAGCCATCCATTTACGGTATGACTTAACCTTTCCCTGAGGTGTTCCAGTGGAGAGGAGGTGTTCGGGTAGCAGTTACAACCAGATTGTGTTCTCTGTCGCTGTTGCTCTGGTAATCAGACAGTTACACTAATAATCATGTCCTTACAACCCCAGCTCCTGCTTATCACAGCCTTCTTTGAGAACGAAAGTGCACTGTGGCCTGCTCACTCAGACATCTGTCACTTCTCTGTCCTGAATGATTAATGTCTACCCACAGGAGCCTGCACACAGTTCTCCCTGGGAGGCAGTGGAGCTGTATGTATGGTGTTTTATCCCATGGAATAGGAGGATGAATACATGATCTTGATGAAGGAAGTCCAGGATGCTACAGGAATGTCCAAGAGATACCATGCTTTCAGGATATTTATTTTAAGTGATTAGGCTACATTTAAGCTTCATCTTAATTCATGGACATGAGGTCAAATCTCCCACTGTGTCCATTTGCAGTGACAGATCTATTATCTCTGGAGAAGTGTGGTTGATATTGAGAAACTACATTAAAGTAGCCGTTGTGTCACTGCTGTTACACCTATGGGACAAATCTCGATTCCCTTCATGTAACACTGCGTCAAACGCAGAGTCACAGCCTGGTCCTGAATTCAGGAGCTCTGCAGCCCAACCTCCTGCTTCAATATGGGACAATGCTGAAGTCAGTCCAAGCTTGGGGCTTCTTCCACTTGGGGGCTATGGTGGATTTACCTTGGGTAAGGGACATAACACCCTGCTTGCTGTGGTGTAGGGCCCTCCCTGGGCTGCAGGGTGGGGGGTCTCTGCTCCTGTGGGATCTCTGCAGGGCTGAGGAAATCCCTGCTCTGGACCTGCAGCACCTCCTGCCCTCCTTTTCCTCCTCTTGGGCATGGCCACACAGTACAGGTGCTGATTCCTTGCCTGCTCTAGACAATTGCTCTCCCATCCTTTTCACCCGTGTGGCACCTCCCTTAGATATGCCTTCCCCTCATTTTCAATTGTGATCTTCTCTGCAAACATCCCTAAGGTGATGCTCACTCCCTCCCTGACACATCAGCAGCAGCAGCTACCTGCTTGTGACCATCTGATGTATTATATCAGTGGAATATGGTTCCTCCTCTCCCTCTCTTCTTTCGCCCTAGGAAAGTGGTGCATAATAGCATGTCAGATTGTAAACACTCTGAGGGACCAATTTGCCTCAGTGTTGTCCATGTAAAATGCCAAGCTGAATAGCCCCATTTTTGCTTGGTAATAAGCACAACTGAAGCCAAAATAACATGTAATCATGAATATAAGACCTAAGAACAGGAGGTATTGCTCCCAGTGTGTCTAGGTCTGTCCTGAAGAGTAGTGTCTTTAGAACAACCTCAGGATCATAAAAGATCTTGAGTTGGGAGGGACCCATGAGGATCACTGAGTCCAACTACCTGCTCTTTGCAAGGCTACCTAAAGCTAAACCATAGAAGTAGAACTAGCAAAGTGTTGCAACTCACACTGATTTGCTGGGTTGGCTCAAATAAGCAAAGTTCAGCACCAACATAGGCTATGCCTATATTAAACTGCTTAGTCCAGTGCTGAAAAAAAATGAGGTAAATTCTATTAAATCTGACTAGTTAAATAATTCAGACTATAATAATTGCTGCTTTGTCTAATCCATTCTTTTTCACCACATCCATATTCAGTTGAGTCCCATCTCAGTGATGCTGGGTTTTACACTACCACCCAACAGTTTGTCTCACATCACCCTACAGGCTCTTGCACCAAAATGCCGATTAATTTAACACATCAGTCCAAGTATTCCTCTTGTTTACAGTAATATAAATTCAGTGAGCTGAGATCAAATTGATTCTGAAATACAGCTTCCATACTGTGATAGTCAGAGCCCAAGCAGTGTGGGGAGAGACAGACTAACACAAAAATACAATCTGGGATCACTCATACTTCATATATTCCACAATGGCAAAACAAGTCTAGAATGGCAGGAAGTTGCCTTCTTGCACCATCACTGCTTCCTGTTTCTCTTTGCCTTTTGGGAAAATCATTTCAATCCACATTTTTAAGGCAAAAATAGGGACAACATTCCCAAAGAAATCTGGCAGGAGCAGGGTGACTGCATGTCTGAGTAGTCCTCTTTTTATACATGGAATTTTTTGTTAAGAAATAGGAATAAGGAAAAAAAAAAGCACAGCAATAGCACTAAACGTGTCAAGAGTCATAACTCGCAGTTTGAGATCAAGGTCACTCACGTGGTGAGTTGGCCTCTTTTCCTCTCTCTTCCGTGTACAGCACAACAAACCTCTGTCCTGAAACTCCACAGATGTGTCAGCATCTTGCAGTTTGTCTCTGCATCTTACTATTCAAAATGCAGCTGATAACACTCACCAGTACAACAGCAAAACGCAAGATAAAAGCTGTTGCTCTTGATGCACGGTGCAGCACAGGACACCAGAGGATGGTGTAAACTGTCTTTGCTTGAAAGTCAGCTGCTGACTTTTGCCTAGAGAAGGGCATCAGATTAAGCTGAACATGGTATGACATACTGAGCAGGTACTCTTCCTGCCCTACAGCACCAGCAATCCATCATCAACTTTGGTACAATCTAGGTCCTCTATAGCAGATATATGCAAAATGGAAACAGGTCATGAGTCAGGCCTGAAATTCCTTGTGATCAAGGTGTACCATGTATTCTCCTTTTATTCAAACCTAAATCTAAGGTTTAGATTTAGGGAACAGTCAGAGCTGTGAGTTGTTCCCTTTGGAAATACCAAGTTCATTCACGTGATCCAAACTTCCAGTGTAAAACTAAGTTCTGTTGTGACACAAGAATATTAATGGAGGAGGTCTGTAGAAGTAATGTGTCTATCAAAAGGATTTTTTCTTCCTCAACCTTGACTAGGAGGTAGAAGGGAAAGATTAACTTCCAGGTGGAATCCATATAGTCTGAGGTGGTACGGGTCAGTAGTTTCTATCTCCAGCATTTCTAATCTCTTAGAACCAAGCAATACACTCCCATCCCAGTCAGACTGGGAACAAATAACCACAGTGCTGAGACAGGGAAGCTCATCTGAATCTGCATTAAGCGTTAAAGCCAAGAGCTTCCATTAATAGCCACTATGTAAGTGGCACAGTACATTAACTTCATCTATAGGAACATTTTCTTCCTTTGCTTCAATAGTCAAAATTTCCCAGCAGTAAAATATTGGAGCCAAAGATAGGCTGAATATAAGCAGCAACCAGTCTTTTATGGCTCATTCAGTGGCTGAACTTGGACTAATACATCGCAGGTCTTCCAGACCTTTTTGTTTTCTGCTTTTTAATCAAGTAACAGCTTTTTCCTGTCTCTGAAGATCCTAGAAACACACCTTTTATTTCCTAAAAAAACGCTTTTTTTCCTTTTAATAGCAGAAATAAAGACATTTCTTTCTCTCAGTTCTAAATGCTGTGGTTTCTGTTTAATTGGGTATTGCTTTGTCCTGGGAGAGTGAGAAACCACTTCAGGGAAGAGCTAATTTACTTTTTCTGTAATGCTCATTATTTTGTACACTTCCAGTACAATTCCCTCATTTGTCCCCTCTCAGAAATCACTGTTTTTACAACGAACAAGCTGAACTGAAGACATTGCCTTAGGTGAGAAAGATGCAGAGGTTTGGTCAAAGCATGATTACAGAGATAAACCTGTTTTCAGCGTCTGAGATATTTTGTTTGCTGTCAACCAATCAGTTGATGCGGTCTGAGCAGGGTCTTGCACTTTACTGCAGGATGTTTCATTACTTTTGTCCTCTGAGACATTACCCAGGTACATGTCAGCAGCCAATCCCTGAGCAATCAGTCATGCATGACTTTGATTTAGATTTATACATATATTTATATGCCTATACATGAAATACAGGAGGGTGGTTTTCCCCAAAGCCTAACATTCCTGTGGTTGTTATTGTTCAACACATGAGGTCTTCTTCAGATCCTCCTGGGATTCCACTGCACTACCTGGAACTCTTTAAAATCTGGTCTTCCAGTCTATATAATTGATTGCTTAATTAATTACTCAAAGGAATTTTTTTGCTTGCAAAAGGGGTGGACAGGGTTCAACACCACTTTGGTTTCACTGTGCATGCTGGATAAATCGAGATGACAAAATGTGCTGGCAAATACCACTCCAAAAACAGATTGTTGATTTTAATGATTAACAGAGATGCCTGATCCAACACAGCAAACGCATGCAGGAAGGACTGCTTGAGTATATTCATCTCTGTTGCTAAATGGAGATAAATATATTGTTCTTCTCCTTTCTGTGCCATAAGAATTCCTGCCTTCACCACCAGAAAATGAAGCATTTGCAAGCACTTTTTTTGTTGTTTTAATGTTGCTGGGGACTGAATACAGGGAGCATATTACACTCCCTGTGTCCCAACACACAAGATATGTTGGCTTTTAACTCATTTCTAAATGAGACTCATATACAGCAAGAACAGATGAAGGCTATGATGACAAGATAATGTCACTCTCATTGTAATATAGAACAGTGACTTCTGCAAAGTACTTTCTGCATTAAGGAAATGGTTTCTTCATCTAAAGGTGCACAAGGTAGTTGATCTCTTTTCTTGCTCCATGTCATGGAAAATTTGCTTCAATCAGTTTTTTTCTTGTGATGGTTAACTGATCACACTGTTCATGCAGACATTTTCTTTCATCAAGGCTGTTGGAAGGAAATATAAACCCTCTGATTATCTCCATGCAGCTGGGATCAGCTTCTGACCATGTCATCATCAGGGAAAAAATAAAAAAAAAAAGGAAAAAATATATAAAAAAAAGGAGAAAATGGCAAAGAAAAAAGGAAAATGAAAAACAAAAGAAAAAATAGAAAATAGGACATGCAAAAGAAAACGGAGAAAAGAGAAAAAAGAAAAAAAATGATAAAAAAGATGGGATTCTTCCATTCTTGGTAAGATGCTTCTCAAATATGAAATATTAGCTCAGGGAACTTAGAATTCTTCCATGAGCAGTCGTGTGTAGAAATCACATCGTAAGTACAAAAGCAGGTCCTGTACTTACTTCATTTGTGACTCATCTGGGCAGCAACAACAGTACAAGTAGCCCAAGGCTCCATCCCAAACAGGAGATCGTGCCTGTGCCTCACAGCATCACAGCTAGAATCATCCTGAGACCCACTTCCCCTCTTTGGATAGAAAGTACTGGATAAACAGTTTTGTGAGTGAAAAGGCTCATGTTAGGAGAAGCTATGCTGTTCATTTTTATATCCTAAGATCTTGCCCTTCAACTCCCCAATGTTGCAGTGGGGGGAGTCTCAGCAGCCAACTCCAGTCTACCATCTACTGACTCTGCTCTTAAGCTTCCCCTGAAGCACTTCCCTTTTGCTTATTCCATGCTGTATTCTTCTGGGAACAGCATGGTTGGGAATCTGATGAAGGTTCATACTTCACTCTGCACGTACTTTTGTCAAAAAAGCTTTTATTGCAATGCAAAATATCTTCTGTATATGACATCTTTCTTCCCCTGCCCCCCCCAACCCACTTAAATTTAATGAGTAATCCTTTCTGAGTTTGTACATTGTGATTCTTGTGTGTATGTATGAATATATATACATATCTATATATCTATCAATCTATAGATATTATATTAATACAATCATATATAAATCTGGACCTATAGCATTTTATATATATACACATATCACTAGTTATATGTGTGTGTGTGCATATACATATATATACATTACATATACACTATATAGACATATATGCGCACACACACATATCAAATAATCATAAACAACTGTTGGTTGTCAAGGGACTTTGCTTTAACAAAATAAGTTCCATCAGTGGATTTTACTTCTGTAGTGCAATTTTACAGGAAGTTAACATTTCCACATTCAATATAAAAGAAACAATATACATTTGAAAACGTGCCATAGGATTTTTAATGAAAAAATTAGAAAAGTGCATTATTTTACAACACTACAGTAAATGATTCTTTTTTTCTTTTTTCTTTGTAAAGACATTGTAAAATATATACAGGGTTGCTTAGTGCATTCATTACAAAAGAAAGATGCAATCCCTTGCATAAATTACATATTGTACAGGGGTTCGCTGTCTACTTGGACTTGTAAACATTTGTGTGATACAGTTTTCATTCTTTATGTAAGCTGCAATACATCTTATTTTCATTTGACTGTTGTTGCATTCTAACTCCAGTACGGCATTCTAAGGCCATGTGTGAAGGCATCCTCTCCCATTATGGAGAAGGCCAGGAAAAGAAATGAAAACACAAAAGAGTCTTTAATTTGGTTCTTTGTAATCAAGTTATCAGTGTTTTAATGAATCACATCTTGATGCCATGACCTGCTCTTTCTCCTTTGCTAGGACCAGCTCAACAATTATGTTGAAGTTAGAGGTCTGAAATGAGCAGAGAAATCAGCTTCCAGGAGGTAAATTCCCAGTGCAGTCTCCACAGCCAAGCAGTTCCTCTTTCTAGGTGACCATGCTCCTAATGCTCTGTGTGCTGCACAGAAAATGTATTGACCAGGGTAGAAATTTAGAGAGTTTTGCTCTATCTCAGGCTGTTGAGGGCCTTTAGAATGCCGTCAATACACCATCGGTAAGTCCGCATATGCACATTCAAAGAAGTACAAAAATGCACCAAAAAGTGTCAAGAGATCCAAAAGAGACAGAGCATCAACACACACTCACAAACACACACATACACGCACGCTTCTGTCTGAGCAGGAAGGCTCAGTCTCCAAAGTAGGAATCACAATTTAATTTCAACATGTATGTGTGTTTGGAAGAAATCCAAGAATTTCCATATAAACTCCTTAGGTCCCAAATTGAACACTTTTATCCCTGTTTCTCATAGATGAACAGTTTGTTGAAGTAAGAAATTGCACCTTGAAGAGACAGTATCCACATTCTTTTGGCCTACTGGAAACAACTTTTAACCTCCCTCCGCCCCCCATTCTCCATTGACCTATCCAGCTCCAAATAATTTCCTTTGTCATCTCACCACTAGGATCAAAAGATCCAGTCAGTCCTCCTCAATGGCAACAAACAGACACACAAATCTTAACAAGTCAAGTGAAGAGGAAAAAGAAAACACTTATTTCTTCCATAGTTCACTCCTGACCTTGCAAAAAAAAAGAACAGATGGATTACTATATGTACAGCATGGGAAATAGGAATAGGAATAGAAATAGGAATAGGAATTAGGAATACAAATAGGAATTAAGAATAGGAATAGGAATATGAACAGGAATAGGAATAGGAATGCAAATTATTGGAAGTTTACATTCAGTAAAAGACAGATTAGGTTTGGATTCTAAAGAATGAGACAGTCTCTTATTTTTTCTGCTTCTTAGTTGTTAAAAAGACCTGTAGTAGAAAGGACTCTTTTTGAAGTGTGTACTAGTCCTTTGTTTTCACATAGGGTCAACCCAACAGTAATTACACCCAAACTTTGTGTGGATTACCCAGATTTGTTAATGTTAGTCCAAAAAAGGGGTGCTCAGAATGATATCTAGGCAATTACTTAATAAAGCCAATCACTAGATTAACAGAGTCTTAAATGTGTTGTAACCTGGACAGTGGGATCCCTCTCTTGCTATGCAGGTAGTATCCCTGTTCCCAAATATCTGAATAATATTCCTGCACTAACTTACACAGAAAGCATCTGCCACAATGAAAATGCAGCTGAGCAGTTAAAAAGGATATAAAATGGCATGAGAAGATCACTAACTTGTGTTGAGCATAACAGTGTGGTGGTTGATGGTAACCACACCAGACTCTGCTGTACTAATCTTCCCAGAAGAATAAAAAGGGCATAGTATCAGTGATGAAGAATTTCCTACTCTTGCCTTTGATTGCAGTATCTCTCCACATTGCAAAAGGATAAGCTAAAAAGGAGCAATACAGCATCCAGACTTCTGGAAAATGTGTGTGGTAGGAATTCTTCAAAGAAAAGAGAAGTTGCATGGAAAGATAAGTCACTGTAGAGCAAAGGGGGCTTCAATGCTGAAGAACATGAAAGGAATGCACAGGGAAGATAAAAAATCCCCTCACCAAATAACTGTGTATTACTAAAAGGATCTCATGTCTATGTCTTTGCTCCTGTGCTGTATTTAGTCAATCTTTTGGCTGCCAGAGCAACCAGAGGAATTTGGCCAAGTTCTGGTGGCCACAAACATGATGAGTAACTGTGAGCTGCCCCACAGATATGTTTGGATGACTGGCACGAAGAAGATAATGAGATGTGCCCACTGTTGCATGCTGAACAAGAAACTCCAATTCACTCACACTGTCATTCAGAAAACGTTCCCTGAAGGAGAACTGCAAATCAGAGAGATCACAGAAATGTGCTGGGTACCATAAGGAAAACATTAGAAGAAACAACTACAGAGATATCCGAAGGACCTTTCACCAGAGTTCCTTGTCTTGGTTCCTCAGGAGAATGCTCCTCCAAGCTCTTGCTCAGTGTGCAAGTTAGAAATCATCCCTGTCCTCTATCACCCCCACCCAGAAAGAAATGCAATCTTCTGCTTTGCCTTTCTAACCTCAGTCAGAGAGGGTGGAGGAGAAGGATATGGACAGCACCAGTGTCCTCATCAACCTAGCATGTGACACAGACACTCAGCTGCAACTTCCCCTTTCCCCAGGTGGTCCAGACACATTTCCATGCAACCCTTCCTCCTGGAACCATGATCTACCCCAGTCAGCACAGCTGAGACACTTTGGTTACTGCACCAAATGAGTACCAGAAACATGCTCCATCCTGAAATACAGCCTCTCCCTCATCCGTCTGCATCATTAGAGAATCATAGAACAGTTAGGGTTGAAAGGGACCTTAAGATCATTTAGTTCCAACCACCCTGCCATAGGCAGGGACACCCCTCCATACTACCCAAGGCTCTGTCCAGCCTGGCCTTGAGCACCGCCAGGGATAGAGCATGCACGACTTCCTTGGCCAACCCATTCCAGTGCCTCACCACCCTTACAGTAAAGGATTTCTTCCTTAAATGCAATCTAAACTTCCCCTGTTTAAGATTGAACCCATTATCCCTTGTTCTACCACTACAGTCCCTAATGAAGAGTCCCTCCCCAGCATCCCTACTCTCTAAGACACAACAGTCATCCTTTCCACCACAGGCAAGACAGAATCAGGCCCAAAGTCTACCTCCACAATTAAGCACTTATTTAGCTCAATGGGAATGAAGAGTCTCACTGCATATATTGGATCAAAGCTAAAGATCCTTTCCCAGGTAATTCCATGACCAGCTCCAGTCAATGTGCCAAGATGATGCTTGCCATAGCATGACCCGCATGTCAGCAGTTGTATCACCAAACAGGCCTTTTGCAAATCATTCTGTAGACCTGTGATTTCAGATTCTTGGAGGCCAAAAATAATTTACACACTCTACTTCAGCTAATCTAATTAAATGCTGTTATCAGATTAATTAGCCTCTTAACAATAATTATGATTAAGAAGCTGCATACTCATGCTGTAAGAGAGAAGCACCAATAACGACTTAATGTTATTTCTCTAAAGGTCAATTTTGATTATGTTTTGATATGTAGAAGCTGTCCAAACACAGTCAATCTGAAGAGGATTCTTTGCTATATTGTCATCTCCTGAACCCAGCTGGAGAAGCTTTGCATTTCCCACACATTTCTACAGCATAGCTCTGGGGAGATGCTATAAAAGTTAGGCAGGGATACTACAATCCAGGTCTTGGAGCCACAGTACAGGTTTGCTTCAGGCAGCAGGATAGATACTGTAAGTGATCTCTTCCAAGGAATAGTAGAGGGAAGATGTTGTAGAAGATGCAATTTTCCCTGCCTCCTCCTTGACACTAACAATCCACTCCACCATGGTCTATCCTTCCCACACATCCTGCCACTCCTACTTGGGATGATGATTATTTTGACTAAACCCAGAAGACTCATAGCTCCTTCTTAATTGGAAACCATACCCTACCAGTGACTTACAATGAGCCAAACCACTGTCTCTTTGCCTGATCATGTAGTTTGTGCCCCCGTTTCTCCTGATAGTCTTCAAAGAAACACACTCCCAAACTCTCCTTGAAGGCTAATGCATTGCATCCCAGCCAGAGAAGAAGTGGATCTGACCTGTGCGGGTTTACGCACATTTCCTATTTGAATTCCTGCATATTGTTTTTAATCAATTTGTAGATTTCTTTTGTCAGTAGTAAATAGAGTGGAACATTTCCTTCCCCAGGGTGCAGTTCTTCAGCATAAAGCTTTTCATTAATAGACGAAGGGGGAAGTACAGAATGAGGTGATCTTAGGTCTGAACATACATCTATGAAATGGCAAGCTAATGAGTTAATATCTGGGTAGGAAAGTGGGGAAGGCATATGGAGAAAGCCTGAGGGCAGCTGTTTGTGAAATAGATCTCTCTTCTAGCCTCAAGTATAGTGCTCTGGATATGGCAATTAATGAAAGCTGTTGCACAGACCAGATAAACAATGAATCAAAGCCAGGCCAGTGGTATGAGAACTCACGCATGAGCAAGCGGCATTAGAGAGCACAGTTTCAATTATTATATTGGCTAGCTGCTCCACTTGTGAATTAGCCAGCTATGATAAATGTCATCATGCTGTTGTTTGCTCTGCATTTCTCAAAGTGAACTAAAAGACAGCACAGCTTGGGACTGTGAATATTAATTACCAATGAAATTGCAGTAGTAATCTTTCTTCTCCCCACCTTTTAACAACACCACCCCCCCTCCATTCTGCTGTGAGTATTAATGTATGGCAGCACTCCTTTCACTGCCAAAAGGAAAGGTGAGGGGGGGCTTTGCGATGTTTATTAATTACAATATTCATAGGAGGGACAAAAGAAGGCTGAAAGCCCCAGGGACAGCATTTCCAGCCTAAAATTAGCAGGCAGCTTTGGATAACTGGATCCCATAAAGCAAAATACAGTTGCATAAATTATACAAGTTAACTGCTGTCTTAAGTTCTTTCTGATCCCCATTAGATTTATGGAAGTTTGTTCATGGTAAGTAGTAGTTGGAGACACTGATACAGTACCTAGCAGTAAACAGAAACAGGCTCATATTCCACTTTCACTAAAGGAGTATTAATGAGGCCACACTGCATTGCACCCAAGTTAGTTCAGTTGCTGTATTAGAAATCTGTGTGAGGAAAAAATAGCCTTATAGTGTTTTGATTCCTCTTACCAATTCACAGAATAGAAACCCATCAGCTACAGAAAGCAGTCAAGCAAGAGCCAGCTCAGCAGCTGTAACATCCACCTGGGTTATGTGCAAACCCAGCCATTATGCATTGTCTATGTCTGTGTTCTCCAGTGCATACAAGGAGAAACCTTGTGGAGCCCCCAGTGTAACAGAGACACAAATGCTGAAAGCCCCTCAATCTGAAGCTCCGTGTTGGACTTTTTTCCCAAAGGAATACTGATGCATACGTGACTTTGAAATCTGCTCAAAGGGCAATATGATTTGACTGAGAATCACAGAATAGCTTGGGTTGGAAGAGACCTTAAAGATCATCTAGTTCCAATCCACACCTTCCACTAGACCATGTCCAACTTGAATCAGTCATGGACTTTGAAGATGCTTCTTTGGAGGAAAACTAAAAGTAAGAATAACAATCACCAAATAATTTCAAATTAAATGAAAGACTTGGGACCAGTGTGATCAAGTTTACCTTTAGCAATGAGAACACTGGCTTCAGAGGAAGGTCCTACCACTTCAGGTTTTAGAGAATGAAGGAGTTTGCTTACGTCCTACTGAGTCCTTGCACTAGGGAACACCTGTAAAGGAATAGCATCACTAACACATCACAAGGACCAGCACTGCTCAGGCTGAGCTGGCTGTATAATATTCTGATTTCAGTGAAAACTGCAGCAAAAAAATAACTGGAGAATCAGAAACTCCATTAATCTCCTTATCAGAAGTAATCAGTGACACACAGTGGCATAGACCTTGGTGGAGCAGAGGACAGTCTCCTAGATCAAAGCACAACAGCCTTCAGTACCATCACACAGTGGTTTCGATTCGAAATGCCACTAGTCATGCTGCTGAGAACCATTTCTTTCTTTCTGAATCTTTGCCCTCTTCCATGTTCATTATCTGCATCTAAATTAATTGAATTTTGGCAGAGGGTACCATCAGTTTTCATGTGTTCAGATCAGCCTCTGAGCTCAGATTAACTAGCATAAGAGTCCCAGATCACCTTCCATCTGAAATCAATTTCTCTGTGTCTGATGTCATTATTCCATTTGTTTCAGTTTTGGTGTATTGCTATGATGGCTTATCCTTTTCATGTGCTTTATCTTGCTGGTGTTCCCAAAATAAAGTTTGATATTAAAGTTAGATGACAGGTAAGCTGGTCAGAAAGGCAATATTACTTTTGCAGCTCTGTGTTATGCATCTCTAGCTGATGAAAGTAGTGGTGGTGTGATTCTTACTGTCAGTTGTGCAATATTCCAGTCAATAATAGTGTCTTGTTGAAATATGCATTAAACAGTCCATCACATTAGTGCAATGGATACACTCCAACACTCCTCTCTGGTCTGGCTTCCATATACAGATTTTAAATGACTGTGTAATTAGATCTTAATATTAACAGGAACATTACATAAACTTAAATGAGGACACAAACTTCAGCTGAAAGCTACTTCCAATCAAACCCATGCCCCTGGTCCACACACGCCAAATCATACTGGAACATTTCCATTCTCCACCTTGGTTCCACTGACTTCTCTTTTCTAAGCTTTTAGCAACAAATGATGCTTTCCCTCCCCGTGGAAAAAAGCTTTCAAATCTGTTAGAGAAAACAAGGAGTTGTCTTGCTCAGGTTTGAGTCACAACAATCTTGATTTCTGCTCTGGCATTTCTTCAGTCAAAGCACCAGGAAACTAATGAGACAACCGACAGTAGAATAGATTAACTTGGCCACATCCCTCTTTTTTCTTGTGGTTGATCATGTCCTAATGATCTGTTACAGAGGAGTCCACACAGAAGTCTACCGATAAAGGTACGTCTTCTCCATTCATTAGCAATCGAGAAGCTATTAGGGGCCACTGGAGTAACATCCAAACACCCCTCTTGAGCTATCCCATTACAGTCACCCCTGTAAAACAGATGCACGTACAATTTTTTGGCAAAGAAGCCCCAGTTGGATCAGTCAGGATCTTCCTTATACAGTAACAAAGACAAAGCAGAGACTTGTGCCTGCATTGTTCTATTAAGTTTCCTTTTTCGTTTCCATATCTCAGCATGCTCAGTCAAAGCTATTTTGGTGCTTCACTGATCAAACTGATTTTTCCCTTTGATGATAATATGAAATATGATAGGATAATAGGGTTGTTATATAATCAAAGTCGACAGCAGGGAGCTAAATTTGTGTTGTTTTGATGAAGAGCACATTAGTGTGACATAAATAGATTAATCTGATTTATTATTATTATTTCTAATGCTTAATAATAGGGAAGGGTAGGGGAAATGAGACTCTGGGGAATGAGAGTGCATAACAAAGTGATAGGAGGCATTAGGATGTCTTGTCATAAGCAGCACCGCTACTACCAGCTTTAGCTGAATTTCAAAATAGCAAGTAGAGAGCAAGAGAGGTTGTTGTGAAAGACATAATGTCTTACGTGGAATAAAACTCATAATGTGCCAGAGAGAATGTTCTCTGTAAAGCAGTGTTGTAGGAAGAAAACTGGTTTTCATATGAAGACAGGCTGAGGAAGTTGGGACTGTTCAGCCTGGAGAAGAGAAGGTTGTGTGAAAACCTCAGAGCAGCTTCCAGTATCTGAAGGAGGCCTACAGGGATGCTGCAGAGGGACTCTTCATCAGGGACTGTAGTGATAGGGCAATAAGAAGTCAGAGATAGAGCAGATAAAAATCAGCTCACCTTTCACTGACTGATTTTTCATGTGCAACTGAATAGCTGAAATTAACCTTGGACAAAGTCTTCCCTTTCACTGTCGGTTCCAGCTCCAGACAGCCCAAGTCATTATTCACATATTAGCCAAGAACCACAAAGAGATGAAAGAGGCACATTTTTGCCCGGTGTACTGACGTGTACACATGAGAGTTGTTTGTGGCTGCACAAAGCAAAGTCCTGCAAGAGCTCATGCAAATGTCCAAATGTGTGCAGTCTTGCACCAGAAATGTCTTCCCACTTTAAAATCTCGTGTGCAACAAAAATATAGATTGGATAGAATTGTGTGTTCTTCAAGCAGCAAATAAAAGGAAACATATTTTAAAATCCTAAGGAATGCAGATACATCTTAGCAAAACATTGTCCCACATACACACTCATACAGATATCTACTCTGGCTCCTCCCTAACAACACATGGATTTCTTCAACTTCTGTAAACTTCAACTAAACTAAAGCAGACATTTTACAAAGCCATTGAGTTTTAATGCAAACACTGTAAGTAGAAGATGATCCGTGACATGCCAAGGTAAGTTTCTTCACTAATTACATACCCCACGGATTAAAATTTACTCTTCATTTATGGTTCCAGAAGGAAGGCTGTAGTAGAAAGTCAGCTAGAGTATGTAACAGCTTTGAACTTCTGGAGGTCAACATGATCTCTAGGACATTTAAGGATAATTTTTATATGCAGCAGGATTTTCCATTTAAAGGACAAAAGGAAAAAGCTAACCAGTGTTTTATAAGATACAATTGGTTTGGGTTTGTTTGGATGTTTTTTTCCCCACAGAACTGTTTAAACTTTGCTAAAAGTGCCATTACACAAGTTCTTCTTTGTGAGGCAGGCAGAATTTCACTCAAGTTCTGCAAAGCCCCAAACTTTTCCTGCTTTTCTCCAGTGTCAGATGCACCCAGCAGCTGTACATGATATTGATGTGTATATTCCAGGCATACTTTTTCTTATCACCTTAGCAGGAAAAGAAACCTACACTGATTTGCACTTCTGGAATGCCACAAGCAAAGACAGCAGTAGTGGATTTGAACAGAAATATGAACCCCATGGGCCACTCTTCTAGGTGGCAATTACTGAGGTCGTTTTACACACCCTGAAACTGCTTTTCTAAGTATGTTTGCTTAAATACTTCTGCCATCAGCCTTAGGACCTGGTGCCAGCAGCAGAGCATTAACGTACCCAGCATTTTCTCTTACTGTGTTGAGAGATGTTATCCTCACGTTAGACTGAAAGAAGTCAATCCTT
>JASSUY010002459.1:0-39955 GCA_032466535.1 Forpus xanthops
TATCCCCGCTTCTCTCCCGAATTTCTATTGAATATGCATGCCTATGTGTAATAAATATCTGGTTGCTTAAACCCCTGATGTGCGACTTAGGTGGAGTGCTGACTCCCCGCGCACCCAGCACTGCTTGCTTATCCCTCATCTACAAGCACAATAAAGAAATTGGCTATTAATGTCGGTGCTGACGTTGTTTTTTTTTTTTTATGACTAAATTGGCACTTATAACAGGGCTGTTCAGCCTGGAGAAGAGAACGCTGCATGGAGACCTTGTAGAATCCTTCCAGTGTCTGAAGGAGGCTTATAAGGATGCTGGGGAGGGACTCCTCATTAGGGACTGTAGTGATAGGACAAGGGGTAATGAGTTAAAACTTAAACAGGGGAAGTTTAGACTTGATATAAGGAGGAAGTTCTTTACTGTAAGGGTGGTGAGGCACTGGAATGTGTTGCCTAGGGAAGTTGTGAATGCTCCATCCTTGGCAGAGTTCAAGGCAAGGTTGGACAGAGTTTTGGGTGACATGGTTCAGTGTGAGGCATCCATGCCCATGGGAAGGGGGTTGGAACTAGATGATCTTAAAGCCCTTTCCATTGCTAACTATTCTATGATTGAGTGTACCGTCAGCAAGTTTGCAGCTGACACAAAGCCAAATGGTGCAGCTGGCACACCTGAGGGATGGAAGCTAACGTGGACCTGTTGCAGAGTGTCCAGAGAAGGGCGACAAAAATAACCAGAGAAATGGAGCATCTCTCCTATGAGGAAAGGCTGAGAGAGTTGCGATTGTTCAGCTTTGAGAAGGCTCTGGGGAGACCTTATTGCAGCATTTCAGTTCTTAGAAGGAGCCTACAAGAAAAATGGGAAAGACTTTATAGCAGGACCTGTTGTGATAGGATGATGGGTGATGATTTTAAACTAAAAGAGGGGAGATTCAGGCTGTGTGTGAGGAAAAAGTTCTTTACAATGAGGGCAGTAAAATATTGGCACAGGATGCCCAGAGAGGTGGCAGATGCATCATCTGTAGAGACATTCAAGGTCAGGCTGGATGTGGTTCTGAACAGCCCGGTCTAGCAGAAGGTGTCCTTGCCCATGGCAGAGGGGTTGGAACTAGATGACCTCTGAAGGTCTCTTCCGACCCAAATTATTTTGTGATTCTATGATAAACCGGTTTTACTCGTGACCCGTCCCTGTCGGGGCAGCGGGGCGGAAGAGAGCCGGGGCGGAAGAGAGCCGGGGCGGAAGAGAGCCGGACCGCTGAGGCTCTCCCACGGCCGCGGCCTCTCAGGCTTCCCCGTCAAGAGGAAGCCCGCCCTCCTGAGCACCGCCGGCCGACCTCGGCAGCGGCCCCCCCGTCCGAACCGCCCCTGCCGTACCGGGCGTCCTCAGCGTCAGGCAGGGCGGGACGCCACAGCAAAGGTGACGGGCAGGCATCAAGGGGCGGGGCTTGTATGGGTCCTTCCGACGTGGAGGAAGTGCACGCAACGGCGTGATGAGGTCATACGTCGCGTGTCGGGGCGGGCTGACGGCGGAGCGGGGCGGAGAAGGAGGAGGAGGCGGTGGTGGGCCGAGGTGGTCGTTGAGGCCATGGCGCACCGTTACCTGCTGCTGGCACCGGGCAGCTGCCGGCGCCGAGGCCTGCCCGGGGTCCTGTTGCAGCAGCTGTTCTGCGGGAGGGATCTGCGGGGGGCGAGGCCCTGCCTGGCGCAGGTGAGGCTCAGAGCATGGGCCCGGTGGGCCGCTCTACCGCCCGTTGGCCGTAAACGAGGGGGTAGGGGCATGAGGGAGGGCCTCGGTTGCCGTGGTGATGGGAGGGCGGCCCCGCCGCTGCCCGGGATCTCGAGGCGGGGAGAAGTGCTCTCCTGCTCGTGGCCGAGGGCTCTTCCCTTCTCCCCGCGGCCTTCCCCGGCTCTCCTTCACCTCCTACCTGCTCACTTGCCCTTCCGGGCGGCGGGTAGCGAGGGCCTGTGGCTGTGAGTTGGTGCGGTACCTCCTGGGTCGGAAGCGGCACTCGGGCGCCGTGCGGGTGTATGCGCGGAACCGGCCGGAGGACAGCCGTTGATGAAGGAGGGTGAGTCGACACCTGTGAGTTGCTGCTGCACGCTGCCGGTATCGCCGGGCTGCCAGCTGTTCAGGTGATGTGCACTAACTGGCTTTCACCTTCTCAGTACGTCCACTCGTGGCAATTAGCGGTAGGTGGATTTGGGACTACCCGCACTCACCGTCTGTGTTGTGGGCTGTCGATTCGTGTGGGAGTTTGGATTGTCAGTGAGTGCAATGGCAATATGCTGGAAAAAAAGGAAGGCAAATGCCTCGTTGTTTGCGGTGCCCGGTGAAATAGTGGTGTGGATTTGATTGAACCTACTGTTCTAATATTAACTGATATGTTGTGGTGGCTGGGTGTTCATTCTAAGTGAAATGCTTTAGACTATAATCTGTTACAAGATTGTCCTGGGTTCAGCTGTAACAGTTATTTTTGCCCTTCCTAGTAGCTGGTGCACTGCTGTGTTTTCAATTTCAGTCTAAGAACGATGTTGATAACACACAGATGCTTTTAGTCTTTGCTAAGTAATGCTTACTCTGACCAAAGACTTTTGAATCTCATGCTCCTCCAGTGAGGTGAGGCACAAGAAGACAGTGGGAAGCAGAGACAGGACACCTGGCCAAAACTAGCCAAAGGGGTATTCCGTACCACAGCACATCATGCCCAGTATATAAACTGGGGGCAGTTACCCTGAAGGCCCAGGTTTCTGCTCGTGTCAGGCTGGGTATTGGTTGGCAGGTGGTGAGCAATTTTATTGTGCATCACTTACGTTTACTGTTTTCCCTTCTTAGTTTTGTGTTCTCTCCCCTTGTAGTTTCCATTCTCATTAGTAGTAGTAGTAGTAGTAGTGGTTTTATATTATACTTTAGTTACCAGGCTGTTCTTATCCTAACCTGTGCGATTTATGTTCTTTTGGTTCTCTTTCCCATCTCTCCTGGAGTTGGGAGGAGGGAAGAAAGAGAGGACTGCGAGAGTGGTTGCATGACTCAGAGTTACTGGTTCAGCTTAAACCACAATGAAAATGTATATTACCCTTGTTGTCAACCCAGTATCAGAGGACTGACAAGCCTATGCTGCTGCCTGAGAAAAGGGAGGTGCATAATTCCTGCATCTTTCCATGGCATCTTGGGCAGGTTTCTGCATTTTTCTGTAGCATATAGTGACAAACAGTGGCACTTTTGTAGGTATGGAGGTTATCACTAGGATAGTGATAATTGTAGGATGAATACCCATAAGGGTGTTAGTAACTTAGTCCTAAGTATAAATGTATGTTTTGGTTTCAGAGTAAAACAACTCTGAAATACATGTGGTTTTGTTTGGCCAGAGTTTTTTATTGCAAGAGTAAGTAAAACACTGATAGCAGTATTACTAATCTGTCAGTATGTTAATTCTCAGTTGTGTCAATAAAATGTAATGAGTTCTTATTTGGAATGGAACGTAAGACCTATGAAGGGAGCTCTGTATTCCTCCTAGCATCTGTGTGTGTGTACAGGGAGCAAAACAAGGAGCTTCATTTTCATAAAAGCCTTTTTAAAATCCTCTTACTTAAAGTTACTTAAATTAAGTCATATTTCTTTACTAGCTTTCTGTCCCTACTCCCCCAGCATTTTCTTATGTATTTTTGTGACTATTAGATAATTAAGATTTTTTGGTTTATTTTGTTTGATTTGGAGCTTGTTTATGAATAAAGCTGTAGACTTATAATTTCATAGAATTGATGAATTCTTGGTCTTTTGCTCACACAGCTAAACAAGCAAGGTTTCTGGTCTAGCTTTGTGTAGCCTCAGTTTTTAAAAAATGGATTACAGTTACAAAATTTTCATAAAATCAGTAACTCTGATTGTTTAAAATTATCTGTATTATTCCATATTGGAACTGTGGAGAAGGCACTTTTCTGCTGTTACAGATCTTGGGTTTATAATTCACTCTGGAGTAGTAACATTTTCTGGGTTATTTTGTACTTTATCTTGATCTTAATAGAAGTCTTGACTTTTAGGAAGATGTCACAAGGTTTCCTGGGAAAAGATATTAGATAGGGGTTTTTTTTTGCTTTTATATTCTGTGATAGTTCTTTCACGTCTGACTGAGAGAAGGTGGGCAGAGTTTCCTGGTGTATAGCTTGAAACAGCATCAAGGCAAAATATGCTTTCCTTGCTTTCCCTCTGCTTAGCTTGCTGTGGCATTCCCATTGCCAGCAGTACAGGATAGGTCCTGTGTCAGGATCAATATGATCAGTTTTCATGCTGGTGTTTTATAGAGTCAAAACCAAACAAAACCTCCAACCAACTGAAACCTAAGCAGTTGTTACCACCATAACGTAGTTCTGCCAACTTTGGCATTTGTGGAGTGCTGTGGTGAAAGTAAGCTGCATGATTCTGCAGACTAACTCACGTAGATCTGTCAGTAGTATAAAACAACTCTAAACCATTGACCTCTCTGCATGTTAACTTTGTAGGTGACTATGTGTTTATTAATGGAGTTTAGGATCTGTAGAGATAATCCAGTAGTAAACCAGTTTGATTATTCAGGTGTGTCCCAGAGCTCTATCTGCTTACCCTTCTCTCTCTCCTTCCCCCTTCACTCTGATTAAACTGTAACTGAATTCTGTAATAAACCCAGATGGTGTAGCTGAGCCAAGCACTTGGATTTGACTTACTTAAACTTTTCTTTTAAATGTGAGCACTTGCTTTATTTTAGTTGGAGTAAATGTTTCTAAATACTCTTGTCCCTTTACAAATCAAAAGTAATCTGAGCTTGTAGAATAATGAAGTCCCTAATTTTTTGATGTGGTAGCAGACCAGTGACATAGAAGAGAAGCCAGTATTACTGCATGTGTGTTTTGAGTTTCATCCGTTGCTCCAACATTCCCTACCTGTTTGTATTTGAACTGCAGATGGGTTGGTTTGCAGCAAGTACATTTTATTACCCATACAGATGCATCCTACTTGTCTTACAACTTCTAGGAGTACGGATGCAGTTGCTCATGGTGGAGGTCATAGTGCATTCAACCGAGTAGCTATACTCTTGATTAGCTACTGTCCAGACTATCTGCAGTGCACATGCTTTCCATGATCAGTAAACTGTCCTCTTGGACTTTTAGTATTAGACCTTATTCAGACATGCAGTGGCACAAAACAATAGCTTTATCACACAGCCTAAGAATTAGCTCAGTCTGCAGCAAAAGCAAGCAACAAGGAAGTTCTGGTATTCCTCTTGGTTCCAGCAGGTGGAACTAGATGGCTGCTTGGAATAAGTCTAATGTATTTCATCATTTAATAAGGGGTGTAAGGGGAAGCTCTCAGAAGACTTTAGGAGAGCTAGCATTCAATTGATGGCATGTCAGCATTCCTAGGGTTCTCTCAACATAGTACTTACAGTTTACATAAACCTCAAGTACATAAAAATACGTAAACATGTAGTTTGGTATTCTTCATGTTTGTTTATCATGCCAAAATAAGTTTTGTCTACAAATTTTGTAACTTGAGTGTAACAAAATTGCTATGGTGATGCTAACATTGAGCTTTCCTTCACAGATGTAGTCCTTGAGGTGTTAGTCCTAGATGGACATTTGCTGTGTTGTGTACTCTACCTTGAGTCATGTTTCCAGGTCCTGCTGTTTTCTGGGTTTGGCTTGTTTGGTACTTTAAACTGTTTCTCTGGCTTTTAAGGTAATAGATTCTAACGAAAAAGAACACACATAAATGGAGTACCTCTATGGGGCAGCAGTGAAGGGGGCAAGTTGGGATTTTTAGCTAAAACATGCCTGTATTGAAGAAAGGGTTTTGATTTTTCTGTAATAAAACTGCAGTTTACTCTGTTTTTAAATATTCTGTTACAGGAACAAAAATTTTCTGAGGAATTAGTGATTTAAATATTTGTATTTCCTTCATTGCACTTAAATGGTGAATAACAGTAAACATCAGTTTTATAACAGGGTGCCAATAGTCTTGGTTTTGTTTTGTTTTTATAACTGGATCTTTACCTGGGTAGGTATTCAGGTCTGCTTTTTGAACTGATGTTCTGTCTCATGCTTGTACAATCACATTAGTGTTGCACTTAAGTATCATTCAGCTGGTATTATGTTTCACACAGGATCAGTATGTAGATATTCAATGTTCATAGGTTTTAGTGTTTCCTACTTATTTTTTTCTCTTTAAATAATGTTTGTATGTATGAAACTCTGTTCTTAACAAATACAATAAAAATTTCCTTGCAGTAGAAATTACTTATTTGTTTGACTTTTCCTTTTCCATTGTTGCCTTACACTCTGGTCCACAGCAGTTACTGTGAGGTCTGTTGTAAAGTTCCTCTTGTAACAGTGATACTGAGTTGCTGCAGCTCAGGACTGCTAGAGTGTTTGAGGATTTTCATGGCACCTTCTTGTTAATTTATATTAATTTCTCATCTTTCAGCTCTGTGAAAAAGTTACTACTGGAGTTACTACTGACAGAAGTACTGTCTTGGCAAGTGTAATTGCTGCTTGCAGAAGGCTTTTCTCTCAGCCTCCCAAAGGTGATTATAACTTTGATCAGTGAAGTGAAGCAGACTGCATTCCTTGCTGGAACGCTGCACTTGTGTGCCATATAGGTTGTCTGTGGGGAAGTTCTTGTACTAACCAGCCATTAATATTGAGCTGGAACATTGATTTGTGGGAGTTTTAGCAGCTATTAAATAATGACTACCGTCTGCTCAATTTCATGCTATGCAATGCAGTTTTTTCTGTTGAACTTAGCTTGTCTATCTCTGGTTTGAAGGATAGCTTTACTTTAGGTCATTAAATACACTTCATATTTTCCTGTCAGGAGCAGCAGATTTACTTATGGAAACCTGGTAGAGCTCTTCAACAAAAAGACGAAAACAAAACTATTTCTGCAGTCTGTGTGTTGCTAGCTGCTTTGCTGCTCTGTACAGTCAGCTTGTGACTACTGAAGTGTAATTGTAAACTGAAAACCAATTATGAGCTTTTAAATTCCTTCTTAATAGGATTTGAAAAATATTTTCCTGGTGGGAAGAAATCTAATGGAGCTAAAGGTACAGCTGGAGAAACAAAAGGTACAAAAATCAGCTTCATTTCAGTTGTTTTTTTGTGGAATGTGTATTTGTTAGATTTTAACATAAATGTGAGTTTGGGTTTTTTGTTTATTTTCTGGGTAGATGTTCCTCTACCAGATCAGTTTAAAAGTGCAAACATATATATATTTAATGTTATTTTGCTTTCATATCATGTATATCTTCTGGAATATTTTATTTTCTGTTATGCTTCTGCTGGAATGCTGTCCTTAAATTCTTCTTTCACTGTTTCCTGTTAGATGACATTAGTAACATATTCAGAGATTCTCTGTATGTATGGTTCTCAGCTTTCCCTGGAGCAAGCTAAAATAACCTTTTTTTTTTTTTTTTTTTGTATAGAAATAAACCAGAATTGTAATACTGGATAAAGATCCAGAACGAGTTCTATAGTCAGGACCAACCATGCAGTCTGCTGCTTGAAAGAGGAGTTAGTAGCAGCAGTGCTAGAAGGAGCCCTATCTTTTCAAAGAGGAGGGTCAGTTATAACTAATAACAGCTACTTCATTACATGAGAAATCTATATAACACATCTTTCAAAGAGAAGGAGAGGCAGCAACCCTGTGAGTCTCTTATGAGAGAGCAGCAAGTTTTCTCCCACTAGACCTTGGATGGTAAAAATCTAGTGTCATGCCTGGATTTCCAATTACCAAGCTCTTTAAAGAGCTAAGTGGAAGGAGTATGTTGATGTGCTCCATCTTGCCTTGAGTATGTTGACATGACACTGCTACAGAATGCAGGCACCTTGTGAACTGGATGAGTAGAAGAATTAAGATTAATTCCTCCGCTGTAATTTGCTGTCAGTGTGCTCTGCTTGTCTCTACAATATTAAAAATGAATGACTGCCTGTGATAATGATTGAACTCTGAGCTTTAAGGCGACTGTAGAGTGGCTGGAGGGGTAATTATGTGAGATGTTACTAGAGCTTATAATGGAAAACAAACTACAAAGCAAATTACAACAACCCACCTGCACCCCACAAAACCAGTGCAAAGGCCCACCAAATCTTTTAGCCCTAACAAAATGCTTAGAATAATCTTGTGTGTCATGGACTAGTGCAATAGAAGTAAGTTTCATGCAGTCTCCATAAGAGGCTCCTTTTTTATATCTGTGGTACTTTTCAGTTCTTTGTGCCCAGGTGTCAGCAGTTAGACAAGGATTAGACCTTCCTTCTGATCCTAACTAGGAGATAGATGTTTCTCTGCCAGTTAAGAGTCTGTATATGTTTTTCTAATTTTCTTCTCATTATTACAGCATTGCAAACTGGTTAATTTTTGTTTTTGCAATAACTCTTAGATTTTAAGACTAATAAAAATAGTGCAAAATTGGTGTAAGAAATTTTGTTTGGTGTGTTATGTTTTTTGTTAGAAGCAAAGCAGGCCAGTGCCCGACAGCCCAGTGGGACGAGTAGTGGAGGAGGTAGCAGTGGTGGAAAAAAAGGTGGCAAGAAAGAAGAAACTAACTGGTGGACCAGATTACAGAAGGTCTTGACTTTAAAATATATTTTTGTGGTACTAACTGTCTTATCCCTGTGAAATCATATTGCAATTTTTTTGCTTTTTTAGGGTCATATTCTGGTTGCCTATATCTTCCTTAGCCTACTGTGTTTAGTATTTCATAGTAACAGGCTCTTGGTGGCTCCCCACTCAGTGTCTTTCATATATAAGTTTTGTGTATTCCTTTAGAGTTATCTAACCATTTCAGGAATGTTAATGCAGTTTTTAGCCATATCGATATGGTTGGTAGTAGCCGGAATTCTTATAATGGAGCCTTAGGCCTATAAAAGCTTTGTATTTTGTTTCAGAATGTCAATTTGTAAAACTTGCTGACCACACCACCTTAGTTAAACGTAGTTTACTGTTAGCCATTCTGACCATAATGTAATACTTATGTAAAATTCCTTTTGAAATTTGCATTTTTTTATCATCAGCTGTACCACAAAGATGTGTGGTGCGCGTGATTATTTTTCCTCCTTCCTGGTTTTTTTTTTGTTCCTTATTGCTGTTGGTCTGGCATATAGTTCTGGAGGGCAGGGAAAGTTGTTTTAGAATGGAGAGAGAAAGATCCTAGATGGCATAGTTTTTTTTTTACAGTATTTCATAGTTCAAAACTGTCCAATTATTATTTGTAAAACACTGAAAAATTTTCTACTAATGCTATAATTTCTCAGTTATATCTGATGCTCCATTGCTGTCAGTGTTCAAGGCCGGGTTGGACATAGCCTTGGGTGGCATGGTTTAGTGGGAGGTGTCCCTGCCCATAGCAGGGGGGTTGGAACTAAATGGTCTTAAGGTCCTTTCCAACCCTAACTATTCTATGATTCTATGCTACTGAAGTGTGTTTGTACGGTTTTGTTTGGCGTTCCCTGTGGTAACCTTGAGGGCAGGGGAGAGGAGCCAGAAATAGGTACTAGAACCTTATGTACTTACTGTAGTACAGAGCCTAAAACTTTTTGTTTTCTCCATTTCCTAGGGTGACATTCCATGGGATGTCAGGGAGTTTCGGATGTACGTAGTGGGAAGTTCTTTTTTCTGGACAATGGTGGTATATTACTTCTTCTTCAGGGTCCCTGGGAGAGAAATCACATGGAAAGACTTTGTCAATAGCTACCTTTCTAAAGGAGTGGTAAGTTGTGAGAAGAATCAAAAAGCAAAATTGGTGTGCTGAAGATGCACATTTTTGCCTCCATGCTTATGCTTGTGTTTATGTGTCTGTGGAGGTTCAAGTGTGACTTTTGAGGGAGAAATGGATTAGCTTTCATTGTAATCAGTTCCTTGATCTGATGTTCTGGATGTCTGTGTGAGTATTTGTGTCACTTCAAGAGAGGAGAAGGGATGAGCAGCTCAGGGCAGAAATTCTTTGTTGTGTAGCTCATGTAGATGCTAGTTTGAAAGGGCAGTGTAATCTCAGTCTCATGGGCTGTGGTTTTATACTACAGGTAAACTGGCCAAATAGCTTGAGCAGACTTGCCAGCTGCCTTCAGAAGAAACTTATTCCTAACCTTAAATGCTTCCATGAGACCACCCCCCTGAATTAAAAAAAAAAAAAAAGCTTGTTTCATGCCTTTAGTGAGTTCCTCAGGGAATTTGAGGAGCAGCAGTGTGAACTGAAAGGTGGGGGAGGAGACTGGAAGAATCCCTTCAAATACAGTACATTGGCGTAACTGTGTTGTAAAATAGCCTCCTTTCTTTGATTTCTCCTCTTTTGTTTCTTATTTCTTTCTTACCTGGAGCCACTACTGGAGCAATCAGTTTTTTCATCAGTGTCCTATCTCTCTCTAGAACTTGACAGCTTTCCACACTTGGAGTTATAGGTTAGTGATGTCCTAAGTTCAGGAGAGTGTTTCACACAGGCCTTTTCCTCTTCAAGAGCCACTAGTTCTTGGCTCTGTTAAGTCCTGCTTTGTAGCTGTGCCTGTAGGTTAGGAAAACACTGGCTTGCTTCTCCCTGTGAGTTTCATACCTGGGATTCTGTGTTAACAGCATGCTTCCTACCCTTCCATTCGTTAGAGAAAATGCCAGACAGGTGGTTTCTTACCTTTCTTTGCCTTACTGATCTGTGCAGAGCTGCTCTATGCTTCTGTTCTGCCTAGGCTGTGTCTTGCAGTCATATTCTTAGCTGACACTTAATGTGTACATCTTGTGGAAAAAGCCTTACTGATTATATTTGTCATGAAGCAGTAGGACACTAGCTCAATAAAAAGATTAGTTTAGCTGTTATAATGAAAAAAGCCTGAAGCCTTGTTGCAGAAAAGCTTTATGAAAGTGGGTTGTTGCACAAAACCAAGTCTCTTGGATCTGTTTAAGATGCAATCTGGATATTCAGATAAGCTAAATATGTGGCTGTCAAGTACTGTTGGTCACCATAGTGGTGACAAGTTAATGGAGAGAAGACATGAGCAGTACTAGGTTGGGTTTAGCGCCAAAACAGAGATGTTCAGATAGTTTTGCATGACATCAGGCTAGATCTATGTGGCTTCTTAACTCATGCTTCAGTTCTACCAGAAATGGCCACACATAGTGAGTTCAGGGAAACAACCTTATGAGCCTCTGTATGATTCAGGCCCAACTTGTAGAACCATTGCTAGATTTAAATTCCTTAAAGCTGTTGAAACCACTTATTTATGGAAGGAGGAAGGAAAAATGGGAGAAACTTCAGTTGCCTTCTGAAAAAAACTTGTCAATTCAAGAAAATAACCATTTGAGGAGACTTACATGAAACTTTTAGGGTTTGGTTTGGTTTTTTGGGTTTGTTTTTTTTTTTTTGGTAGTATATGTCTGCAAAACCTACAGCTTAATTCCTGTTTTAATTTACATGGCGTCTGTTACCTCAGCTAAATTTTTCTTTATCTAATTGATGTTACTGTGTTTATTGGGGCAGCACAGGAAGTCTTTTCTTTTAGGGACAACAGTTGAAAGAGCAAAATTATATTTTCCCTAATTCTGTTCAGTTTGGTTTATTTTGGAAGGTGCTACAAGAATTTTGAGTCATGTTGTATTGTTTTTGGTGTTTAACCACTGAAATAGTTAAATATTTTTTAACTGTTTCACTGCATCTGTGATTTGAGCTGAGATGTGCAATGTTTTTTTTCCATGAAAAGGCTATGAAGTCATCCTTTAAATTCTAATGTGCTGGTATTCTGTGCTTACCAGTTGCATATATGGTTCCTTATGCCATTCCTAACAGCAAACTGTAGATTGTGTAATCATCTTGATCTACAAGAATTAATTTTATTGTCCTTACATGAAAACAGAGCAGGTATATACATATTTGGTATATCTTAGCTGAGATGGACATGCAGTAACTGTACACTCACCAGGTTTCCTCTTTCCTTCTGCAGGTGGACAGACTTGAAGTTGTGAACAAGCGCTTTGTTAGAGTGATCTTTGTTTCAGGAAAGTCTCCTCATGAATGGGTAAACGCTTTTAGTACATATATGTGAGACATTAGAAATAAAAAAAGGCTTTTTTTTTTTTTTTAGGTAAATTTGTTGTAGAAAACTTAGTTTGGAGGATTAATAATCTCTTAATCTAAAACGTTTTGTGCCTTACTGTTCCATTATCCTACGTTGTGTGTTTTCCACTTTACTGTACCAGTTGTTTTGTCACAGTTATCTTAAAACTGACAGGGAGTGCCTTTCCAGCATTATCTTTTGATAAAAATAACTTGAACAAGAAGAGTGAGAATTACTGAAGATTCTGTGTTTTTTTTTTTAACTGCTGTTTTCAGTCTGCTCAAGAAAATCCCAGACTTTGGAATCTTTTCTGTTCCAGACTGCTTTTAGCTGGTTATTAGAGAAAACAAAGAGAAATGTTTAACTTTGTCTCCATCTGATACTATAGTCTTTAAAATTAAGCTGAGAGCTCTCATTCTGGAGAAGATTATTTAGTTGAGGGAGTTTACTAGTAGTGCAGCAAGGAACAGACTGATGCAGGTGAAAGTTCTCCAAAGATTAATACTCATTGGTGGGGACCTATTTGCATAAAAACATAGAAAAAGCATTAAATAAGCTTTATCTGGTTACTTTTTCCTAGGTGGTAGAGTATGTTTTAACTGATTTTTCTGAAGCAAGGTCTGCAAGTCCCTTTGGGATAAAGTGAAATTTGCAGCAGTTACTTCATCAGTGGGTTTCAGAGTGACTTATTTATGCACCTACTCTTTAGCCCAAATACCACCAGTTGCTTTAGTTTCTCAATCAGTTACTACTCAGGACTACTGTTTTTTTCTCCATTAGGGTAAGTAGGGGCAAGTTAGGCAGGTCATGGTGCAAAAGGGGAGATTTTCGTGGAAAAAAAAAATCTAAGCACAGTTTGAAAGTCCTGCCTGGGGTTTGCTGTCTTTTGTAAAGACTGCTAATGGAAAGCTAATACAGACTTCAACTGTAGGCAGTTGCCTTTCTTCATTTAAGTTTTATGGCTGCTGTGTTTGCTGGTTCAGGGCTCTGTATTATTCTGATGCCATAGCTCCCTTTTCAAGATGTTTATGTATGTTCCTTCCGTTTGTTCCTGGAGAAAACACCAAGATTCAGTGTATTGAAAGTGCCCCAAAACTATTGGGTGTACGATCTCTGTAGGAGCAATGATAGGTACAGTTTGATTGTATTCAGGTTGGTAGGCCTTAGGTTTTTAATGTGCATCTTGCATCAATCGCACACTTTATGAGGCAACTTAAACTTGGTCTGAATCTGTTCTGAGAATGCTTGTGTATGTGTTACAAGAAGTTGGCTTGTAGTGAAGCTGAAATAAGATAGGGCACTTTGTGGTGATCTCTTGTTTTTTTTTATAGCAGTACGTCTGGTTTAATATTGGTAGTGTGGACACTTTCGAACGGAATCTTGAAGCTGTGCAGCAAGATCTGGGAATTGAAGTGGAGAACAGATTGCCTGTAGTCTACTCAACAGAGAGTGATGGGTAAGAAGTTGCTTTAAAAGAGCCTCTGATAAAAAAAATGGTTGTGTTTACAGTAGCAAAATAGATTTATAATACATGCACTGTATGCTTCACTAGGTGGCAGTGTTATTAGAATAACAGTCATCTTGGGTTTATTTTTGAACGTTAACGGTAAGAGGAGCTGTTCAGTAATTTGTCTATGTAGAATTCCATATCTTCTTACCCTAAATATAGCTTCTTATTACATAAATGTTTGTTTACAATTACTTCCTCCCCCATTTAAGCCCTCCTTCCAAGTGGCTTGCACTAGAGCAGGAGTCAGCCAGGCACACCCATAGGGCTCCAGAGATGGCACTCATGCAGACTTTTGAACAGACAAAAATACGTCATAGAACTGCAGTATATTGACTGAGATATAACACAATTTCTACCCTTAAATTCAGTAGAAATGAAATCCTGTGGCAAGAAATTAGTGATCAAGTAAATCACACTAAAGCTGTTAGTTCTGCCCCAGAAATGCCACAGGAAACAGGAGAGCATGGCAGCTGCATGATCAAAGTACTGCTGGTCCCTATTGCATCCAAATCTGCTGAATACCACAGGATAGAGAAAAATCCTTTTCCTGTTCATCCCAGAATGGGAAATGGAAACATTAAAGGAGAAAACATAAAAATTGAGATAGACCTAAGGGAAGAAGTGTGAGAGTATGTATTTTGGAGGGAGGTTTCTGCTTGAAGTTGTAGCATACACCAGTTATATTTATATACTGCCTAATGGAACTTACTTTGAGAATATAGCCATTTCCATACTAAGCCCTAGGAACATATCTTTGAAGGACACAGAAAATGAGCTACTTCTGTTTGCTAGGTAATGCAGCTTTCCTCTAAGACTCATTGGTGTCACATGGTGTACTTGGTTTAAAAGCAAACAAAAATTAAGAAAACTTTTTTTTTTCACATACGTATTTTGCAGAGAGAACAACCTGCAAAATGTAAACATTACAAGTTAATAGAGTGTTAGTCCTGAATTTGTTTGCTTATGATGGAACCAGCATCTTGTACATTATATGCAGCAATGGATTTCTGTAATATATGTGGTTTTCTGCTTTCTGTGTTTTTTCTCCACAGGTCATTTCTCCTGAGTTTGCTGCCTACAATCCTGATTATTGGTTCTTTACTGTACACATTAAGGAGAGGTCCTGCAGGCTTAGGACGAACAGGGCGTGGAATGGGTGGACTTTTCAGTGTGGGTGAAACCACGGCAAAGGTCCTTAAGGATGAAATAGATGTTAAATTCAAAGATGTAGCTGGCTGTGAGGAGGCCAAATTAGAGATCATGGAGTTTGTTAACTTTCTGAAAAATCCCAAACAATATGAGGATCTGGGAGCAAAAATTCCAAAGGTAAGGGAATGATGACTTAGCAGATAAAAACTTTTTTTTTTTGTTAGTCCTCAGCATTCTAAATTGTACAGAAATGCTTACATATGCAGTGCTTTCCAGCTTCTTTCTTCCCACAGTCGAGGTGGAGGGGAAGGGCATTAACTCCAACAGTATAACTGTGATGCCAGAGATTTGCCTCATGGAACATGTTATCTGTTCACATGTGTCGAAATGTTACGTAGCTTGCAAATGTACCTTCATTCTTGTGTGTAATTGTGCTAGAATTACCTTTTGGCTATGCTGTCATTGGAGCCCATCTGATGACGTACTTTTGGAGCTTTTTTAATGTGCCAAAGAAAACACTGTTCTTGTAAATCTAAGACAGCATGGCAATGCTGTATGGTTTATTGTTTTGATTTTGGGTTTGTTTTTTTTTTTTCAACCTTTTGCTGTTTAAATGAGAGAATAATCTTCAGTTTGTTGTGTTGCAAAACTTTTACTGTGGTAGAAGAAGAGCAAGTGGACCGAACATAATAATATGTAGATCTTTGGCGTAAGCTGTTTCATAGGCTAATATTATGTTTTCTTTGTGAGGAAAACATACCTGTTTCTCTTACAGGGGGCAATTCTGACAGGTCCACCAGGTACTGGGAAGACACTGCTAGCTAAAGCTACAGCTGGAGAAGCTAATGTACCATTTATCACAGTCAATGGCTCGGAGTTCTTAGAGATGTTTGTTGGCGTGGGTCCAGCTCGTGTAAGTCTTCAGCCTTATTCTTTTGTTTCAGTATTAGTTGTTAAAAGGTTGTTGTCAAATCTGGGAGGCAACAGTTTGATAGCAGCTGAAGTTCTTTCATCTGTGCAGCTTACTTAACAGTGATACCAGATGCTTGTGTAAGCACAAGAGTCATACCATGTACCTTTCATAAAAGTAATTAATGCAGTTCAATAATTGCTTGCCAAACCATCAGGACCTGAAGCGTTTACCTTTTTGCAGGAACAGAACTCTCCACGCTCTGCTCTGCAGTAAATTTACTAGTTGGGTTGGAAGTATGCAGCTCATGCGACTACTGCTATACAAATGTCTCCTCTTGCTCTAAATCTCCTTGTTTTTTTGAAGAACTATATTCACTTTGTAGTTCCAAACTCCTAGACACAGACAGTTGTCTGGACACGCAAATGGGTTTCTAGTTGAAACAGGACTCTGAGGGTCACAAACATTAGGTTGCTTTCTGGAGCCCAGGTGATTCACATAACCAAAAAATTTGTCTAGCATTTTTTTGTGTTCTTTAGCCTTAACTCTCTTTAAGTAGCTCATTAAAAACATACAAAGTTACATAAATGAGTTACTGATAGTATTTTACAAATGAGGTGGGTAACACAAAAAAGACCCTTTCCTCCAAATATCCGAAATTACACTCTGTTTCCAGCAGCTCACACCTTCACTGAACTCCAACTGTCTTGTCTTAAGCTGTAAAAAAAATATACTACCAGGTGACATGCTTTTGGAAAACTTAACATTCGTCTTGTCAGAAATTCTGTGAACAGACTATAAGAAGCAGATTTGTGGGGTTTACTCATGTTTAAAAGCTAACTCTGCTAGCATGAAGTGGAAATTATTTGGGGTCTTGGTTCAATTTGAAAGGGAATGGCTTTTACCAGATACATAATGTACTTTTATGTCCTGTGGAAATTCACAGGAAAACTCACTTTGACCAAGTTTTTTAAAGCCCTGAAAAACTGAAGTTTTTGCGTGTGTTAGAGGTTAGCAGGTAACTGAGATTTGGTCCTTGGTTTGTCACAGCTATGAATGCATGAGCCTCTTGCAAGCATAGGTCTCTTTTGATGGTGTCGTAGTTTAAGTCCAGCTGGTAACTCAGAACCATGCAGCTGCTTGCTCACTTCCCCTCTTCTTTCCTCTGAGGAGAAATGAAAGAACGTAAATCCCAAGGGTTGAGATAAGAAGCTGATCCCAGGACAGATGGTGTCTTGCTGGAGTTTTTCCAGTAGCATGGGTGGGAAAAGATAGGAGATGCCAGGTTATTTTGGATCTTCTGAAAAGAAAAAAGGGGGGTGGGGCATACATGCAGGTAGGCACAAAGCTTGGAACTGAGAAGAACGGGAGCTGCTCAGAAAGTTAAATGCAGAAGCTGTCTGGGAGTGGAGGCTTCAGTGAGGATGCAGATGAGGGTCTGGAATTGTATAAGGAAACTGGCAAAAGGAGCTGCCTGGACTAAAAAAGTGACTGGAAGCCAGAGGGTGTGGAGATAGTGATTGTGTATGTAAGATGAGTGAGACTTGGAAAAAGGGAGCATGCAGTGTAAAAGGGGCTTTACAGAGAAACAGTAAGAAAAGGAACTGATCTGTATCATATAATACCAGGTTAGAAGGGACCTCAGGGATAATCTGGTGCAGCCTTTCTGGCAAAAGCATGATCTAAACAAGATAGCCCAGAACCCTGTCCATCTAAACCTTAAGTGTCCTCTGGGAAAGTATTAGATACCTCAAATAATAAGAATACTCAAACTATGTTGTCATTAGTTGTCAGTACATACCTAAAATGCCCAGAGCAAAGTGACTTAACCTCTCTGTGCTGGTCTATGCAGATGATTATCAGCTTTTACTACCCAGTGAAATCTGTTGACATAACAGTCTCTGCTTTGACTATGAATATAGGTTTCTACACAGTACATAATTTCTGATGCCTGTAGAAAACAACATGAGAGACTTTTAGTTTCATTTCCAATGAATTTAGCAAACAAGACATTTATGCTAAATTTGATTATTTGTAAATCGGGATTTTCTAGAATTAGAACTGCTTACACAGCCTTGGTTCCTTGTGGAAAAAACTGTGGTGTAATTCTGGATCTCTGTCTCTTTCCAATCAAAAAATAGTTCACTTTGAGCATGACACTTTTTTTTCCTTGTCGTATTCCTTCCGCTTTATTCCTTGTACTGTTCTTGAATTCTGTTAACAAATCAGAGTGACTTTCTGCAGTAGAGCACACTGTTCAAAATGTACATCTCTTCACACCCCCGTACATTGTTTTTCATCGGAGAAGCCTTCTCTAATTGCACCTCTAACATACAAAGTAGTAAAGCCCTGAACTGCATGTGATTCTTCGCGGGTCAGAATACTTTCATCAGTTTTCATTTCCTGTTTGCTCCAGTTCAGTCTTATCAGATTTAGATCTGTGGACTTGCTGAACTGGTTTTAATGAGGTTCTTCTGATACATTTGCAAGCAGAGTAACACCGTAGTGTTGCATCTTAAAGGCAATCACATTGTGCTGTAACTGTGAGAAAGCAATTTGATAGGTAACATCTTGCTTAAAATCTGGAAGTCTGAAAAAAGTTTGTCTGTTTCTGGTTGCCTTAGCAATTTTTTCCAGACTTTTAGAAGTTAATTTAACTTTCAAATAAATATTTGGAGGTGCATTCAGTTTTTCTAGCCCATGAAATCCATCTTAGACAGGATAGCTAAGAGTCAATATTTATAGCAGCATATTGTTAGAGTCCAGTGGTAAGTGCTTTTAAGTAAGCCTTAAGCTCACTGTAGGAGCTACATTGCCCTGTTCTAACTGCAGAAAAGCTTGAAACATTTGTCTTTCCTGGTTGTGAAAGATAACTGTGTGGTAGCATGCCCCTTCACATTCCAGTTCTGCTGGTAATACTGGTGTGTTCAAAAAAAGCTTAAAAGAGAAATCTTACTTTAAATCCTTGAAGTTTGGAAGCCTTTAGAGCTGAAGTTGCAAGATATATTTCAACTACTCAGGAAAAGTGATTATCTCTTAAGGCTGTTAAGTTAGTTAATGTTCTTAATGTATGGATTAAGGCAGAATTTGTCAACCTGTGAGCCTCCACCCTAAATGATTATTACTCAAGCAACAGCTACAGTGTAACTTACCATTGCCTTGAGAGCTGGCTGGGGGCTTTAGGACACTTATTAACAACCATACTCAATTATAGTGATACTGTTATCGATGTACCTCTTCCCCTCCTACCCACCGCAACTCTGAACAGTTACAAACCCATCTGATATATACTCTGTTCTCCTGTTAAGGTTAGAGACTTATTTGCTCTTGCTCGTAAAAATGCCCCGTGCATTCTCTTCATTGATGAAATAGATGCAGTAGGAAGGAAAAGAGGAAGGGGCAACTTTGGAGGACAAAGTGAACAAGAGAACACACTTAATCAGCTTCTAGTGGAAATGGATGGTAAGTATTCAATATCATGTTATAACAACAAGGATAAGGGAAAGAACTAATAAGCTTATTTAGACCTGTTAGCCAAGTTTTGGGTTCTAAATCAAATCTTAGTATGTTTCCTTGCTTCCTAAATGAAAAATGGTGACTCATTTTGCTACAGCCTGATGTTTTGCTAAAATCTGCTAGAAAAAAGAACCACCACCCTGCACCTGCTAACTCTGTCAGAGTTGAATAGGCCAAAAAAAATCCTTTGTATGAGACCAGACTGTCTGTAAAAAATACAACTACCCATGCTGGTTCTGCAACTTCCTGAGCAGTTAATCTAGAATTGCATTTTGAAGATACAGGAGGATTTGATAGAGTACCTCACAAAGCAGAGTCCAAGGCCATTTGTTGCTTGTTATGAAAAGCAGGACAATGCTGTAATAAATGGAAATATTTTCAGCTTTAAGGTCATTTGTTTAAAGTGCCAATTCTTGTGTTTCCCTGTAAACCAGACAGGGTTTCTATATTTTTAATGGAAATCATATTTACACAGAATTTCTCTTTATTACATTTCTTCAACAGGATTTAATACAACCACAAATGTAGTAATTTTGGCAGGTACTAACAGGCCAGATATTTTAGACCCTGCTCTGATGAGACCAGGACGCTTTGACAGGCAGATTTACATTGGTAAGTTTTGTCTGCATCTCTGTATACTTCTGCATTTGTAGAATACCAGTGCGGCTATTTACATGTGTAACTTCCTTGCGCATGTTCAATTAGAATATATATATGTGAAAATTAAAAATATGTCTTTCATCTTAAAGGACCCCCGGATATAAAAGGAAGAGCATCTATTTTCAAAGTTCACCTTAGACCTCTGAAGTTAGACACAGTCTTAAATAAAGATAATCTAGCAAGAAAGCTTGCATCGCTAACACCTGGTTTTTCTGGTAAGTCACTCCTCATGTCACTGTTATCCACTTGTTATATAAGCTATAGACATTTGATTTCCCTGCTACTTCTGGTTTTCTTGTACCTGATCTTCTGGATGGCAGCTCTGTTTTATTGTATTTACTGACACAGCGTGATATTCTCTTTGTTTGTTCAAGCAAGTAGGAGATTTCTGAGCACCTTAAGTTGTCTGCCTCAATCAGGGTGACATACCAAATGGCAGCTTCTTCTGTTTTCAGCAAAAGCAATCCAGAGATTTGTCATTGTTACCATCCGTGCATGTGTTCTTCCTTTTAATAGGTCTCAGTCTTTGAACACTACTAGAGAAAAGATAGGGATTATGTGCATATTCTGTATGGCAGTTTCTGTTTCTGGATGTAAAAACTCTTCTCCCTGGTAGGATACATCAAACAAATCACCGTAGTTTTCTACCCAAGAGAAAACTCTTAAAGCCTGTAATCATAGAGCATATATTTAAATATCTCTTAAAGACTTACATTATGTGTACAGTATTATTTCAGAGTGCATTACATCTAATTTTCAAGCTCTGGAAGTTGAAAAAGAGAATCTAGAGAAAATTAATTCTAGAAAAGAGTGTCTTTATGCTAGACTGAGAGAAAATTGTTGAAAATTATGTGTAATTCATATGTTCTCGTCTTTCAGGTGCTGATATTGCTAATGTTTGTAATGAAGCTGCTTTAATTGCTGCAAGGCACCTCTCAGATGCTATAAACCAAAAGCACTTCGAGCAGGCAATTGAAAGAGTTATTGGAGGTAGGTGAATTGCATCCATAGTTTTCTCAAAATTGTAATATGGCAGGTGACTTCCTTTTTTATATGCATAAAGCTATGCTTTGAATCTTTCTCCTGTTCATGGTTGTATTGTTTTATCTCTCCTAAACACATCTGAGATTTAGAAAAGAAGTATCCTGTCTGTATTACAGACTTCTGTAGTGGAGAAGGGGTACAAAGAGAAATTTCATCAGGATGCTTTTCTAATCTTCAAAATGGCCAGAAGAATAGCTGTTGGGATTTAGTTATGCTTTTAACTTCTGTTAGCCTGAAATAATTAAGAAAACTTTGATTTTTAAAGAATAATATTTAAAGTTCGAATATTCTTAAAATCTTGTAGTTTGAATCTTGAAAATCTAATGAAGGACAAAGTTACAGTAAAACCCAGAAGAGAAATTTCACCAGTTTGCAAGTTTTGGGGATTTTTAACTTTATCAGTAGATTATATACATGGCATCTACATGTTGCTCATGATGTCTCTAAATGAGAGATCCCTAAATGAGGTAAGGGATTTCAATGGAGAAAGATGTGTCTGAAACTATTAGTCGCATTTGCTTTCTAAAGGTTTGGAAAAGAAAACTCAAGTACTACAACCAGAGGAGAAAAAGACAGTAGCATATCATGAGGCGGGGCATGCAGTTGCGGGGTGGTTTCTGGAACATGCTGACCCACTCTTGAAGGTAAAGGAAACTAATTGGAACTAGTATTGTAACAGTAGCATGAATAGCATCTTTTCTTTAATGTTGAGAGGATATTAAAATACGTAATCTTGCAAAAGACAGTGTGTGTAGATTTTGCAGTACTTCGGGTTGCTTCTTATAGCTTTCTTAACTGTTTTCTGACTTGGCTGCTACAGGGTTTGCAGTATAAATGTCATTGGAAAATTAAAGGGACCTAATCTTTCCATGAGTCCACCTGCCTTGATAGCTGCTTTTTCTCTGAGGCTTTTAGTGCAGATCTGTGGTTTAAATTAATCTTGCCGGGTTATGCAGGTAGACACCTCTTCAAGAATGTAACTATAAAAATTAACATCTAGAGGCTGATTTCAGTTCTAATTTGCTTTTTGGATGCAGAGTTTGATGAATTGAAGGTAAAGGGAAAAGCACCCTAATCTCAGAAATTTGCTTCAATGTTCATAGTTTGGTTTGGCTGTGTTCTTAATCTCATCTGACTTTCAAGCTTAAAACTAATCTTGTACAATTTCCTGCTGGAAGGAAGGACATTAGTAAATGTGGGAACTCCTCCAGCAAAAGAGAAATGCTCCAAATGTTTGCTATGGAATGCTTAGTTTAGAGCTAGCCAGGGCTTTTAAGAATAAATCGCAATGAGGGCAAAACTGTAAACAGAACTAAAGTCAGAATTAAACTTGAAGGGTGAGTATGGTGTAGGTTGTGGTATAAAAAATGAAGTCAAACCAATGAATGCGTTACGGTTGTTAGCACTATTTAGTCCTAGCATTCTGTTAACTTTGGTTGTAGGTATCTATTATCCCACGTGGTAAAGGACTGGGTTATGCTCAGTATTTACCCAAAGAACAGTATCTTTATACCAAAGAGCAGCTACTTGACAGAATGTGTATGACTCTTGGAGGGCGGGTGTCTGAGCAAATCTTCTTTGGAAGAATTACAACTGGTGCCCAAGATGACTTGAAGAAGGTGACTCAGAGTGCATATGCTCAGGTATGTGCTTCAGTGAAACTTTTTTCCTTAGAGTTTTCTTTACCTACTACCTAGCACTAATATTTTTAAACTATGCAATTTGATCAGGAATGTCCCTCAAAAACCATTGTATGAGTGAACGTTATGCTCTGTTTATATAGAGCTGCTGATGACTCGAGTATTTGATTACAATCTTACAATAGGAGTCCATGAATTAGACACCGATTACTGTCCTACATCTGCCCATGGGAATATGTATGCTGCAGTTGGATTCAAATACATGTGGAAATTGTGTACTATTAAAATGGAATTTGGTGTGCAGATTGGATCATCTGATCCTACTTTCACAGTTGCTCAGCTTGGATTCAAATGTCTAAGTTCAGAGAACCTTGTATTGAAGCACTGCTGTCAAATAAGGCTGCTGAAATGGACACATCAGTTTGCGTCACACTGACTAGCATAGATGAGTAATTTGAAATCCTATCAGTGTCATGACTCACCTGTGCCACACACGTTACTCCATTTCCTGCATCAGCACAGAAGATGTAATTTTATAATACTCGCAAGGTGAGCAAAGAGACAGAGTACATTTCTGTTCCCCAACATAACACCCCAAACTACACCTACTTCCTGGGCTCTGGTGTGCTTCTTACTTCCCCAGTTCAGGAGGTAAATGTGTAATGAAATCCTGTCAATGCTGATTTTATGGCCTCAGTCACTGAAGCAGTGACTCTTGTTTGACTTTAAATTTTAAAACGTTTAAGTATAAACTTCTGCTCATGTTAACCAGATCTGTTGCCTCCAGAGAGAACAAGGGGATGAAAGTATTGAACTTTGCTTAAGGAAGCAGGTTAAGAAGCTTGGTTCTAATGCTGAGATCTCTTTGAATTCTGAATATCCTTCATCATGCCAATATTGGTATTTCAAGACCAAGCTAAGAAGTTCCACTTTAGTAAGCATCAAATTGATAGCAGCCACAGAGTGAATACTAAGTAGCGGTTTGAACTTATTTCTGCCTCTGCTAGAGTAAAATGCAACTTAAAAATATCTGTGTTTGGCAATCAGAAGAGACTATTCAGTAATGGGTCCAGATAAGAATCACTTTCATATTTGTAGGGAAGTGTCTTGGGATATGAAGTATGGTATATGATTTTTACATATGATAGGACAAAATCTTGAAGACCTGCTACTTTAGTACCTACAGGTGGGTGGAATAGACTTGGAAGCATTTTGAATTGGAAAAGCATTTATATTTCAGGTACAGGAAAAGAGTTCTACTGCTTAATGAAGTCTGAAATGTTTTTCTGTGATCATAGTATTTAAACAGATGTACTATGTACATCACGAGTAACCACCTTTTAAATGGTGGTATTTATATCCTTAAGGTGAATCATTCAAAATAAATGTAAGTCAACTAAGGTACTTTAGCTTAGGTAGACTTTTCAGAGAGTTTGCTTTAGAGGAAAAAATTGATTCTTAGTAAAATGACTTCTTCCTTTCAGTTTTATTTACCATCTTTTACATCAGCCTACCGTAAAATCATGTGCTCTCTCCATCATTTGACTTTTTTCTTTTTTAATTCAGATTGTTCAGTTTGGCATGAATGAAAAAGTGGGGCAGATCTCCTTTGACCTCCCTCGCCAAGGTGATATGGTATTAGAGAAACCTTACAGTGAGGCAACTGCCAGATTGATAGATGAAGAAGTGCGGTCACTAATTAACATTGCATATGAGAGAACACTAAATCTTCTGACTGAGAAGAAAGCTGAAGTGGAGAAGGTGAGCATTGCAGTATATCTAGCTGCCAAGTTCCAGCTGTTAAGCCAGAAACTGAATTGGTTAAAAATAGCAATTGTATAAAATCTATTCAGTGTAATCTTGAGAAGTTGCAAGACTTAAATAACTAAATATAAGTTTCCTTTCATGTTGGAACACCTCTGAGGTTCTCATGAAAATGTGATTTAACATCACCCCCCTTGCATGGCATATATTCATTTGGCAAGCTGAAGAGTCTGTCTACCAAAGTAGGCTTTAGTAGATGTACTAGTCTAGTATGAAACACAAAAACCTGAAACACAAAATAAAAGGATACCAATTCATTAGGCTAAAACAAGCTCTCTAAGAAGGGAAGTACATATAACCTCCTTTTTCTGAGTTCCTTTTGAAGGTTAAATAGAAAGCATCTTCCTTCCCTGCTCCCAGCTGCTTGTGATCTGCCTCCCTGCAGCTGAGATTGCCCTTATGCATATTCTTCTCCATGCTAGAAAGCCTGATACACCAAAAGGATAATTTTCCAGGATAGGCATCTGATAGGCTTACTGACAAGAAGACAAGTTTGTTTGGATTATGTAAATAGTGGTGTAATGTATCAGCATCCCAAAAAAGATCCCTGAATATGGTTTGTACTGAACAATGCACTTGCTGACACAAAAAGGTTACAAACTACACTTGTACAGTATTGTACACACTGGTATTTTGTGGTGCTCTTTAGCTTGTAACAGAACAGCAGCCCTATTGAACCATCTGGTTTGATAGGAAGGGAGTGCTTGTTTTCATCTAAAGCTTAATGTCTTGCATCAGGAGCCTTTTGGCAGCAGCGAAAGGCCACTGCTCTGAAACAATAGCAGCAACTGTGTCCCATAGGGAGGGCACTTTGTCAAATTTTGAAAGTAGGATTAAAGAAAAATTATTTTTTGCTACCTAAATGCACACAGGGGACAAGAAAAAAAGTGAACTCTGAGCCACCTGGGGTCTTCTGTCAAAATTAATCAGTGCTCAGTGTGGGCCCAAACTGTCTTAAACTCTTCCAAAGAAGAGTGTCTAACATGTGTGACAAAATGTATTGCTGTTCCAGGTTGCCCTACGACTACTGGAGAAGGAAGTACTTGATAAAAGTGATATGTTAGACTTGCTTGGGCCAAGACCATTTGCTGAAAAGTCTACTTACGAAGAATTTGTTGAAGGCACAGGAAGCCTGGATGAGGATACCTCTCTACCAGAAGGCCTTAAAGACTGGAACAAAGAGCGTGAGAAAGAGAAAGAGGAGACAGCAGATGAACGGGTTGCTAGGCAGATCAAAGGAGGGATGCCATTTTAACTGCAAAGTGTGTGGTGATGTTGACTTACACTCTGGAACAGAAGCAAACTCACCTAGTCTGTACTAAAAAAAAAAAAAAAAAATAAAACATAAAAAAGAAAAAGTATTTATTCAACCAAACTGTATTAGGGACGGGTGGAAGAGTGATCTCTTGTGATGAGAGAAGGATATTCTGCTCCTAATTTCCGTATGTGATATCATCAGTTCACTGGTAAAAGACGATCATCTTTCATGTGTCAGCTGAAGAACCATGCATTGGATTTGAGCTGCAGTGAAATGCCAGAACCGAGCCTCTCCAACTTTGAAACAGTTCAGATTCATGCGCAAACTCTGTGGCACTGGTCTCTACTGTTTTAAAATGTATGTAAGCTTACAAAAATGAATAATTTTTTCTTTGATTATTCATCTAAAGTATACCTGTATGCGACCTGTTTCTAAAACAAAGAATCGTGCAAGATGCATTATTGAATGCTTAGCCAAAAGTCTGGTCTTGCAAAGTACAAGCTTTGCAAAACTATTAGTTCTTTTATCTGACCATTTTCCCCTCCCACTTTTCACTTTGATTTTTAGAAATTGTCTACAGAGAACTGCCATGTAAGTTGACAGTGAAACTGGAAGCCAACTTAAATACCTTAAAATATACTCATGGTTCAGTGTCTTTAAATGAAGTCTGAAGCTCAGTTGGCTCCTGCAGTTTTATTAGTCAGTTTTTTACAGAGTTCTGTAAGATATTGAATATATGAATGTGTTGTGTAAATACAGTTTGAGTCAATAAAATCAGTACTTTTCTGAACAAAGCGTGTAGTTTTGTGCTTGGTTTTGTTTGGTTTGTTTTGGTTTGATTTTTTCTCTAGTTTCTTAGTATAGAATTCAGACCAATACGAAACTTCCTTTGGTTTCTTACTGGTTTGCTTAACCTAAAGCTACTGCGTTTTTTTTTTCTTCCTCTGCTTGGTTGAATGCAGTTTGTTTTGGTATAATAACCTGCTTCTGGTTCTGTCCCCTCTGCTAAGGATTTATTAGTTGGAGAATTCAGCTGTTCAGAAACTAACTGGCTGTCTCCCTGTCCCAGAAGAGGAGAGGGAAGCACAGCTGGAGGGGGGTGGAGTGGTAAAGTGGAGAAGGAAAATAATCTAAGCTTGCCTACTGGACAACACATCCCTTAAGGCTTGAGAGGGCAGGTTAAGGGAAGAACTGGTAATTGATAACAGCAGTGTGTTGCAAGATACTGGAAAGCGGTAAGTGACAAAGGAAGAAGGTGTCTTTGAACAATCAGACACAAGCCCTTTGCTTGAGTTATTTGGTGTAAATTGTTTATGGAAATCATTCTTTTAGGACTTTGAAGAAAAAAAAGGGTTAGCGGAGCACTTTTTGTTCAGAGTAGGCAATCTGTAGCCAGGGCAGGGGATTAAATGTGCTTATGTTGTAAAAGTCACAATTCTGCATTTCCTCAAGCAACCAAAAATGCATGCACACAGAAAGCACCCAAGGAACATAACTCTTGACCCCACCTTCCAAACCCAAGCCCTAATGCAATTCTTCAGTGGCACTGCTGGACTGTAAAAGAATCATCTCCTCTTCAGGAAATGGCCATCTTTTACATTCCACTCTTGTTCAATTACAGCATGCAATTAGAAATGTATGAAAATGGCAGAATTTGACTGTTGAGATTTTGGAATTAAAGACGTGGAAAAGCTGTTTGCCCAACCTGCTGTTCTCAAGAGGACTGGTAACCTCCACCTACTCATAGCGTTTCAGGTGGTTTAGCAGAAATCAAGAAAATCAGGTTTAGTCCGTACTGTGGCTGCCAATAATTTTTGTTGCAGACACTGAGCAGTGCTTCTTCAACTAGTAGGGGCTTGCACAGCACTGAGGGAGCCTCTGCATTTGCTGCTCCTGCTGATGCTGGGAGAAGGAGGAAGTCTAAACTTTCTTTCCCAGCCTCATTCCCAGGAGGTGACCACCTTTTCCTAAGTCAATACAAATGCAAGACTTGGAACAGACATGCAGAATAATTGAGCACCCAAGGTGGCTTGGTTAAGGTAGCACGTATGGGGACTGCCATGTCTGTAAACTGCTGGCTTTGATCAGATGGCTTTGCAAAGGAGCTGGCCCACCAGGTCAGGTTCATTTCTGTCTTGATACCTTCTTCCCACGGCACGCCTCGCCTGCTCCCTGTTTTCATGTGGTTTCACAGTGGCGTAGGTGTCCCTTTTTCTCTCCTCATCCTGATGCTGGTAGAGGTTTTTGTGTCTGGGTGATACCGGAGCTATACCTCTAGGTCTCCGTAGGTCTGGCTTGTCCCAGCAGCCTGCTTCTAGTTATTTCTCTATGACCAGATGCAAAGCAGTAAAAAGGAGAGGACTGACAGTGTGCTAGGCACAGACATCAAAGTGCGAGACACTAGGTTGGAAAACTAGGAGGGAAAAATAAAACACAGGTGAAGCAATGTGAAAAGCTGGGTGGGACTCAGCTGGTAGCTTTCAAAATAGAAGTTTCATAGGAAAAAGCAGGAAGTTGTTTGAAAGAAAGTGCAATGGAAGGCATTGTCCACCAAACCTGTAACTAAACAATTTTCAGTTTTATGTCAGGAAAGGAAGGTGGTTAGAGTTGGTTGACAGAAGCGGAACAGGAAACATTCGTGCTTCCCGTGACTTTCTTACAGCTTACATGCAGGCTGGTCCTCTGGCCTTGTTCCTACTACAGGTTCCTGAATTCATTTTAGTAGGTTTGGTTTATTTCCCCTAAGATAAGATGGAAGATCTGTCTCCTTTCATCTCTAAAGAGGGTGTTAGTTTGCTTCCCTCACCTCTACACATTCTAGAAATTCACATCAGTTGCAAGCAAACACATCTGGAAGCAGGGCTACGAGTCAAAGCAGGATCAGAGGACATTGTTGGGTCTGGATTCCATGGGCTTAGTCTTATATGCTGGAATTTGAGTCAGTGTATGAAAAGCAACAGAAAACAGGTTGGTTCACCAAGTTAGTCAATTATTTAGGAATTCCAATATTCCTGGCTTTTTTTAAGGTATTCTTTCTTTTCCACAGCAATATTAAAATTTATGGCTGGGACCTAGCTGCGAGTTACTTATTACAACAAAATGCAGTTCCACAAGGTGCAAGATGGTTGGTGCTACCTCATTCAGAACAAGTGGTGCTAGTGCTTTAATGGAAAAGCCTGTGCTGCAGCTGTATGGTGGCAGGCTCTCAGCCTCCAACACTCTCCTCCTTCTCCTCCCTCTGGAAGCCATTTACAAAGCTTCAATTAAACTTCCAAGTTTAATGGCTTTATTCCTCATGGATTTTACTTTGTATTGCACTATATGTTAGTTTAATGCATGTTGGTTTTTAACTTAATCTCACACCATGATACATAGCCACATCTCACAATATTTATGCAGTGCTGTCACTAGATTCTTCAGGCACCACCAGTCACTGCCAAGACTGTGGCCCCTGTGCAGTCACTGACCCCCCACCAGAAGCCTATCAGCCAGGCCCGGCCTGTCTCCACACCTGTGCCAAAGCCAGGTTAGTTACTACCTTCCAATGACTGTTTCAATCCATGAAGTAACTTTATACGAAAAAAAATCATTGTACTTGATTAAAACTAGTTCCGTACCGTTTCTGTGTAGAATAAAATTAGGCAGACAGCTTGAGCTTTTGTGATTAACACTTGCCTGGTTCACATACTTTATAACATTCCCTGAATACCAAACTACCAGAACACAGCATCATCTTATTAGGAGCAATGTATCTTTGGCAATCATGCTACGTTTGGAAAGTGCCTTTTTAAGTACTGACCAACACTTTTGCTTAGAAAGTACTTCTGAAGGTGACAAGAAAGGGTGAAGAGCTCCTGAAACATTTAAAGTTTGGATTTCCAGAGGGTTTCTCCTCTGTTTGCTTATTTTGTTGCCTAGAAACTGACCTAAGTAAGAGATTCCATGTAGAGAGTGTTCCCTGTACAGAGGCTCAGAAATGGCAAAAAGCTGTTTAATATGAGCACAAACATAAAGCATGCACAAAGAGTGAATGTCCAACACTCACTTAGTCAAGGTGGAAAGTCAGCTGTGAAAGTGGCCTTTCAGCTTTAGTGTGAGCAGGTAAACTGTTGCTCATCTTTCATTTTGTCAGCTGCAAATCTTGAGGATAATTTTATTTGTACTTTAACCTTAATCTGATTTTAATCTGAGTAACAAGACATCCCTACCATCTATAGGCGAGGTACACTTCCAGCCCTAAGTAGTGAGATCCACACTCTGTAGAGTATCTGAATTTCAGTTGGGCAGAAAGAAGATAAGAACACTAGTAACTGGCAAAAGCCAGAAAGACAGGGGACCAACAAAGCATTGGGGACCTGCTTCAAACCTCAGGGGTCCTTAAAGAACACATCACAAATGGACAGTTTTCATATACATAATCTGTGATTATTCAGAAGCAAATCCTGAAGTCTCATAGCACAAATCCAGCCTCCAGCCTACTGGATATTGACACAGCATTGACTGGCCAAAACACATTTGCTCGAGAGGATATTAATCTTTTTTATTTTGGTTTTAGAGGACTGGAATCAAATATCACTGTTAACAGATACTGTACAGAACAGCTAAAGGCTTTTTCTTCCCATTATTATGAATACATTTGGTTCCAGGCAGTTCTGTATTGTATATTCAGTACAAACTGAATAATTCAAACTCACAAGATTTCTTATTCATAATTGGATTAAAATAGTTCAGCTTCATTTCATTGATTTTCATGTCTATTTTACATCTTCTCTTGCACAACTTCAGGGTGACAAACTTTGTTTGAAAAAAGAGATCCCAAAACAGCAATCTCTGTTCAGACTCATGGCCAAAGTCTTAACTGAATGCCTTACATTTGTCTTGCGAATAGAAATGAAATGACCTGATTTCCAGAAATGTTTGCTGTCCTCAGTTCTCAGTAATCAAAATGGACTCTGAAGAGCACCCTTAATGTCTGAAACTCATGCTCCTTTTTTTTTAACCCTACAGATTTATAAATGTAATTACTAGAAATCCATATTTGAGAATTTGGCCTGGAAAATAGTGCACCTGATTTCTTTATTCATTGAACTCTTCTTCATCATCTTCAAACACTTCCTCTCCATCATTTGCTGTTGCTTCTTGGTATTGCTGATACTCTGAAACCAGATCATTCATGTTGCTTTCTGCTTCTGTAAATTCCATTTCATCCATTCCTTCTCCTGTAAACCAGTGAAGGAAGGCCTTTCTCCTGAACATGGCTGAAAACTGCTCTGAGATCCTCTTGAAGAGCTCTTGAATAGCAGTACTGTTGCCAATGAAGGTGGAAGCCATTTTGAGGCCACGAGGAGGTATGTCACACACTGCCACCTTGACATTGTTTGGGATCCACTCCACAAAGTAACTGCTGTTCTTGTTCTGAATGGCTAACATCTGCTCATCAACCTCCTTCATGGACATGGGACCACGGAAGACGGTAGCTACTGTCAAGTATCGCCCATGTCTTGGGTCACAGGCTGCCATCATATTTTTTGCATCAAACATCTGCTGGGTGAGCTCTGGAACAGTGAGTGCTCGGTATTGCTGACTGCCTCGGGCTGTCAAAGGAGCAAAGCCTGGCATGAAAAAGTGAAGGCGTGGGAAAGGGACCATGTTTACTGCCAGCTTCCGGAGGTCAGCATTTAGTTGGCCTGGAAAACGCAGGGATGTAGTTACCCCACTCATGGTAGCAGAAACCAAGTGGTTTAAATCCCCATACGTTGGAGTGGTGAGCTTCAGGGTGCGGAAGCAAATGTCATACAAAGCTTCGTTGTCAATGCAGTAGGTTTCATCTGTATTTTCAACCAGCTGGTGGACAGACAGTGTAGCATTGTAAGGCTCCACCACCGTATCAGAAACCTTCGGAGAGGGCATGACACTAAAGGTATTCATTATCCTATCCGGATATTCCTCTCGTATCTTGCTGATGAGTAGGGTTCCCATGCCAGATCCTGTCCCTCCTCCCAGTGAATGAGTGAGCTGAAATCCTTGCAAACAATCGCAGTGTTCACACTCCTTTCTGACTACATCAAGTACAGAGTCAACCAACTCTGCCCCTTCTGTATAATGTCCTTTAGCCCAGTTGTTTCCTGCACCAGTTTGTCCTAAAATAGCATACAATAGGGAAAGAAAATAAATAGTATTATTGGCAAAGTTTGGTATTTACATACTAAATGGATCCATATCTGTAACAAATGCTGCTATAAATCAGTCAGGTAGATAACTCTGCTTTTCAGTTTTGCCTCAAATATATTTGCAAGTATCAACATAAGTCTTTCATATAGTCTCCTTTTGCCTCAAATCCCTGGTAGGTTTTATTTATGCTTTTGGGTGTTTGTTTTTTTTTTAATTTTTTGGTACATAACTTACTATAAATACAGAGGTGGTCTTAGCTCCTGGTTTTGAAAGCTTACACACTCCAAACCCTCCTTATTCCATAAACATAAGACAACTGTTTAGTTTTTTAATACTTACTGTTTATAAGGACCATGACACATACAAAGCTAAATCACAGGCACACATTTCTAAACGAAAGGTTCTTGGACTTTTCTTGTCAAACACGGGCATTGTTATCATTCAAAGATAAGGCTGGGATTCAGAAGTCCTGTTTAAACTGTCATATCAAGAACTATACCTTTTTTAAGTCATGGTTACCTAGCATGGATAAAAATACCAATTGACAGAAGCTTCAAGAAAGTAATTTCAAAAACTTGGAAGTTACTATGTGCCTTTTAGCTTTTACTGGTTTCCTACAAATTCACTGTTCTCCAGGATCTGCAAAGCAACTTGCAAAATTGGATTACTGACAGTTCATGAGCCCCTTCTATTTTCCAAAAGGCTTCCATTCTCCTTTTATGTGCCACTCAATTTATGAAGATGCACAGTCTGGATCCTTTGCAATGTCACTGTTTTGTTAAGTAGTAACAAAATAACAATAACAAGGAGGATTACACCGGGGACCAGTTTTTTAATACTCCCATTCCTCATGGTGGCTACTACGTACCTACACTATGCCACTGAACTCACCTAGTGGTACTCTCATGAGTGCCACTAGAGAGTCGCAGAATGGCTTGGGCTGGAAGGGACCTTAAAGATCATCCAGTTCCAACCCCAACCAATACTTTCAGAATTAGGTTAGAGACAGCAACTTCTGCATTGCTCTTCAAGACCTTCCCTTTTCTTCCTATTTACTACATCCCACTTCCATTACCACTTTCAGAAACTGAATTTCCCGCAGTTTGGCACTGTGTCAGTGCCAAACATATGAATAGGGGAAACTGCTTGCTGGGATATTGTTTAAATGTGATGCACTTTATTTTCACTGCATAAGTGCTTGCTTTCCTCGTGATGCATTGGCTTAGCTAATACATTGTTCTCGTGTTGCTATATTTTCCTCTCTCCAAAGCCAGGGAGCTCAGCACTTCCTGTCCAGCTGGGCAAAACAATGTAATATCCTTCCATAATTAAATATGTTCACAACCATCTGCAGTCTGCTTAAGCAGTTTCTCTACAACAGACAGGAAAGCTCATCAGGATGCACATTAACGAGCAGACATCACTCTAAGATCCAGAAGGATCTTAACAGACCTAATTTGTGAGTTTAGGACTTTATTTCATAGATTGCGTCTTGTGTAAACACCATGCCATCCTTTTCGGTGGGCAGACAGAATGGAGAATAGGTACAAAGAACATATGCCCAGTAAACTGATACTACTGATGCTACTTCCAGATCCATTGGCTCTACAGCACTGTAAGACCACTACCTCCCAGAACATCTACAATGAGGCATGGAGGCTCCAGACTTCTTACCCATGGCAATACAGTACAGACTGGAGGTGCCATGCCTCTGACAAGGCTGCCACACATCCAGAAATCTTGATCATGACCCTGTGAAACCCTACTAGATGCCCTTCACTTACCAAGTACTTAGCAGACCTCTGAAAATCTTAGACAAACACGTAATATGATCATATTCTACCAAGATTAAATCTCTAGGTGGAGAGTGAGCCTGTGTCCACAAAACCAGGACTTGACAGCTCTTTTGCCAGCCCTAGAAGCTGTGCACTCTATGCAGCCTAGCTCTAGCATTCTGCCTCTGCCTTTTCTTACTGTACATTTATTGAGATCTAAGGACACTTACACAAAGCAATCCCACAACTTATCTGCATTCTTGGTGCCTCCAGATCCTTCTACCACTACTTGTTTCTCCAACACGTTGTAGGGCTATCACAAATGTGCAGGTTCAGCTGCACATAAATTGTTAGGCAGATGGCTTCTGTTCATCTTTTAATTCCTAAAATAGCAACTATTTTCTGCAATCTGCTTTAACTCTTTTCCTCTCTTCACCGCTTTAAAAAGATGACCATGGGAAGAGAGATCAGTAACTTGCACACTAACTCTTTGAAGCCTAGTGTGAACAGCCTTGGTACAGAAATTAAGGGATGATTTAGAGAAGAAAGAATGGCTCCTCTGTCTAACAGACGTTTTGTGGTTGCCCCTGCAGTTCATTTAACTTAAATTGGGGTGGTATCTATATAGTAAACCTGGCAAGAATGCACACAAGAAAACAACAAGTGCAGTAATGTACAAATGAAAACTGGTTAACAACAGCAGATACACCAGAGTGTACAGCAGTTCCTGGTGGGCAGTTTTATGCTGTTCAGCAGCCTGAAGACCTGCTGCTCTCATACAGCAAGATCACTCCATCTGTGCTTATTCATCTTTTAGGTCACTACCTTGTCAACACAAGCATTAAAGCACACGGATTATTTTTTGTCCATCTCAATCTCCTGCTGGTCTGAGCTGAAACTCCTGTATCTGGAGTGTGTGACTGTGTGCTCAATTATAGCTGAATTAAACCCCAGTTGATGGTCCATGGTTACTTGCTATGAAGACATGGGCACACGCAGGTATGTACAAGCAGAGGTGGAAAACATCTCCATCAGAATGAGCCCTACTAGCCTGTGGTACAGCAAGCATGGGACTGCCACAAATGCTTCTGTGGGCCCATGCCAAATTTTTAAAAGAGAAAAAAAATGCTTTGCTGGCTTTTGCCAGAAAAGATCATTACTTCAGCACTCAGCCATTCTACATTATTCAGCAGGTTGGGAGGACAGTGCCTGATGCTGGCAGGGGCCTCTGTCAGATACAAGTCTATCACATGCTGTTGGTTCATTGTTATCTTGGCAGGAAGAGGAATACAGTGAACTGGACTATTGTTGAAGACACTCTGAATTGATTTTGCTCTGGTTTTACCAGTGGCACACCAAACTGCAAAGTTCAAGTTCAAAGTTCAAGTATTTCCATAGGTCAGATGAAGTCACTTTCAACGGGCTTCTGTGGTCCATGCAGGAGAAAGGGAATGAAAGGAAAAACCTGAATATAGAAGCATACTTTATAAAGCTGCCTATGGTTATGGCTTTTCTTCTCACACTTACTTCTACTTGTAGTAACTGAAAGCTCCTTTGAAAGAGACATTTAACTTTGCTGACATGGAATATACAGGAGAACAATAGGGACAGCATTATAAGTTTTAAGTCCAATACTCTGTATGACTTCTATACTCCCTACCTCAACATCAACAGCTCAGACTTAAGTGTGTTTTACACCACGCAAATAATGTTTATCATCCCTCCGTCTGACCCTGGCATTATTCCTTCCTTATGTATACACAATATACCAAATTAAGCTGCAACCTAAGCTTGCCTTGGCAGGAGCAAATGTATTTTGTAGCTGGTGCAAACTTAGAAACCAAAAGAATACTGAATGAAACCTACCATGAGAACTTCTGATTTCCTGTTTCAGCAAGTGGATCACTTAATTTTCACACACTGTCTCCTTTAAGTGCAAAGGGACCAATAATGCTTCTGTACTTCATAAGGGTGCAACAAATTTAATCATTTTAACGTGCATTTTAAAGCTTAGATGGAAAACGCTACACAAGTCAAAAGTAAAACAATAAAGGCCAGAAGAACCCTCTACAAAAACACTGCAAAGTCAGTTCCCCACATACTCTCAAACTGTTGCTCATTACGCTGTAAAATAACCCAGTAACTGATCTTCTTCCACTGTTTACTATCCTGCAGGGATCTGCTGAAAAAGTTGAATTACACAGCCTATAAACAATTCAGTACTCAAGCACTTAATGTAAATTCAAATGAAGGGTAGTTTTGTTGGGTTGTGGTTGAAGGTTCCCTCCCTCCCCTTTCCATTGCCTGCATAATTTCCATACAATTTGTTATAAAAAAGCGGTCTCAGGATTTCTCCAGAGTTCATATATATGGAAAGCAAATGAAATCTGGATACTACTGGAAACTTTCAGTAGCTTGCTAACTGAAGGAATGAGTAACAGAATTACTTTTTCAGTTACTGTGATCTTTTAAATGGCCTATAGATAATTGCAATTGCATTGTTAAGATTTCTCAGTACTAACTGTCACTTTGGAATAGGGAGATGAAATGCTTTTTGACCATTAGGTAATGGGTGAAACATACAGTCCTGTGTTTTTAAAAAAGTGATATCCACATACCAAAGATGAAATTATCAGGCCGAAAGAGCTGACCAAAAGGACCAGATCGCACACTATCCATGGTTCCCGGCTCCAAGTCCACCAAGACTGCTCTTGGTACAAATTTCTGGGCTACAATAAAAAGTAAGCATGCCCTTAATGTTCTGAAATAAGCAACATGGTTATAGCTCTCAAAACACAAACAACCTACCAGCTCATATTATTAGTCTAATATAGATGTATACCTATAAATGTTCCCTATACAGGAAATCATGGTGGTGAGAAACCCCAGCACAACAGGGACAAATTAATTCTGCTTGAAAAACAGACCTGACATTTTTGGGTCCTACAGATGGCATATTATGTTCTGTGATCCTTTTCTAGCAATACATATGAGGGAGGGAAGTTTCTGATTAGAAAAATATTTGACATGCTCTTTATAAGAAAGTAAATATTTTCTGTGACTAATAGGGTGAGTGAAGGGTTTATGTTCAAACAATCCTAACACATTGCACAACCTTTCATGCTTGATGGATTCACATCCACTGAAAGCTACTTGGTGTAGGTGGCAAACAGTAGTAGTTTGCAAATCTACCACAAAGCACAAATAAAGGAGCTGTACCCAGTTGAAAGTGTTCAAGGAAACTTGGACAAATAATAGAAATTAACCCACACTGGACAAGAGATGAAACATTCACACTAATAGACTAAAGGACATGATCCACATTTTACAGTTAACACCCTTCAACACCTGACTGACTCAGAGGATTTAGGAGCCTTGGCATCTTATTAATGAACTATAGTGGAGTTCTCAATTAGCTGTGGCCCAACCCTCTCAGTCATGAAATCAGAGACAGTGCTACAGATAAAGGCTCATATAACAAACAGTTTAATCTGGGGTAATTGATAAGACACAGCTGATGAAGTAATCATATGGTAAAGGAGCAAACGCCTAGCCTAGTGTGAAATAACAAACAAACCTCCACTTCCAGAGCTTAAGTACAGCCCCTTGTGGCATTTCTCTCTGCCTAGTGACATACCACCCAGCTTATAGCTTCTAAGAAAGTATCTTATATAAAAAAAAAGTAATATTTCATGTGTATAACAAGCTGAGCTGAGAGGGACTTTTTACAAGGGCATGTAGGGATAAGACAATAGGAAATGGCTTTAAACCAAAAGAAGGTAGATTTAGATTACATATTAGGAAGTATTTTTTTACTGTGGGGGTGGGTAAGGCTCTGGAACTGATTGCCGAGAAAAGTTGCGGCTGCTCCATCCCTGTAAGTTTTCAAGGCTAGGTTGGATGAGGCTTTGAGTAAGCTGGTTTAGTGGAAGGAGACCTGCCTTTGGAAAGGAGGGGAATGGAACTAGACCATGTTTCAGGTCCCTTTCAACCCAAACTATTCCACGATTCTACCATTCCTGTGCCCCTTCCCCATCCCACACTTACAAGATGATTCATTGTAGTAGACATTGATCCTTTCCAGCTGCAGCGCTGAGTCACCGACATAGCCTCCGGCTGGGTCAATGCCATGCTCGTCGCTTATCACTTCCCAAAACTGAGGGAGGAGGAGAAGGGTGTTGGAAACTCCCCTGCGGGGAACTGGGGGCCCTGCTCATCACCCGGCCAGGGGACGGCGGCCCCGTGGCGCAGCGCGCCCGGGCCGCAGCTGCCGGATTCCTGACATGCCCGCAGCCCCTCCCCGCCCTAGACTGGACGGGACGGGGCAAGCAACAGGATTTAAACGCAACGGACGAAAGGTGGCCGCCCAACTCCTAGCTTCAACGGGCTGCGGCGCTTCAGCGCTCGGGGTCCGCTTTTGAGCCACAGCCCGGAAGGTTTAAACATAAACCCGAAATAAATAAATAAATAAGAAGGTCCCGTTTGGTTTCGGCACTTCCCAAAGCCTTTTATGGTCACGGCGAGAGGCGCGATGCGCGGTGACCCGCGTTCCGAGCTCGCCCGGCGCCTCCCGGCAGCGCTTCGTCGGGGACACGGTACGGCAGCAGCCGGCAGCGAGGGGCGACTGGCGCTGCTCAGCCCATTCCATCCCACCCCGCGGATGTAGCGGCAAAGCCCACAGAAGGGTCCGGGAATGACCTGCAGAGCGCTTTAGAGACTCCGCTAAACGGCTGCCGGGCAGCTGCAGCCCCGTGTACCCTCAGGCTCACCTTGGTACCGATCTGGTTTCCGCACTGCCCCGCCTGGATGTGCACGATCTCCCTCATGGCGATGCTCCCCAACCAACTCCGCACACTGCCACCCGGCCGGGAGCCGCTTTATGGTCTCTGAGGCGGCGGGCGGGAGCTGGAGCCCACCCTTCCCTCTCCCCTCCTCCTTCCCCACACCCCCCTCGCAGCGGCTCGCCCAACGGCCGGCGCCCCGCGCGCGCTCCGTCAACTGCCGCCCCCGCCGGGGACCGCCCTCGCCCCGTCCGTCAGCGCCTCGGCTCTGTCGCCGGGCTGAGGGGGCCGCGGAGCCCTCCTGGGGACATCGGGCCTCTTACCGGCCCTGAGGGCCGGGGGACGCGCCTGTCCTCTCCTCTCTGTGTTTCTCTGTCACCAAAACCCGGCCTGGCGAACGCGAGTGTGCCGTCTCGGCCCGCCGAGGCACCCTGCCCTTGCTGAAGGGGGAAACGGCTGTCTTCTCCCGTTATTCCTTGGCCTGCTGCCCCGCTGTCGGAGGGGCATGTCGCATGCTTGGCTGAAGTGCCAGCTCCCCAAGGAATGGGTGAGCCTTCTCAGTGCCTCGTCAACGGCCATCTTCTCTGCATGGCTGTTTTCTGATGTGGTTTTGCCAGCAAGATAACAAGCTGCTGCCTGAAAATTGAAACTGGGAAGGCAGTTGTGTCTCCAGCTTGTCTCTGTGAAGCAGTGTTCCTGAAAACTCATGTCACTGCAGTACAGAGCATGCCCTGGAATGCATGTAGTCTGAATAGCTCGATTTGTAATGAAAAGGAGGATTTTCCTTCCCCTCCAGCAAGTCAACGAGTTCCCACAGCTCCTGACTCTCCTGATCCTGTTAGGTAGCTGTTGCACGGTTTCCCAGGTAGAGAAAAGCTGCCTATTTTAGTGCCAGTGTGACTCTTCTGAGGGGTGCCGTTGCCTAAATATCCCGTTCCGATACATAGCCCTGGTGGGAGGCATTCATCTGTCCATGTGCATCTTTACTGCCTGACCGCATCTCTGCTCTTGTGCAAGAGCAGCCCTGAGGCCAGAGTTACAGAGCCTCATTATCTACTTGATCAAAAGTGACCCATCTGGGACCTTCCTGCAGAGTAATCTCGAGTGCTGTCTACGTCTTGAACAGAGTTAAGGTAAGCAACGGATAAATAACCCCAAATCTGTACTTGGGCTGGGAGGCTATCTCCATCCTGTCCTCACATTGCTGTGACATGACGGATGTTATAGATGTTTTTCAGCTGGGCTAGCAGCTTCTTGCAAGTGACCTCCAAATAGCTCCCAAACACCCTGCTAGGCTGAGTCAGATGTCTGACATCAGGGAAGCAGCTGGAGGATCACTCTGTGTGCCTTGCAAGCAGCCACCAGCCAGGACTGGATACTATGTGCCTTTTTCTCTGCTGACTGACTTGAAATAAATGTCCTTCTTTGTGTGAGCTGCATTTTTGGAAGAGAACCATGAACAATTTATTCAGTAGCCTGAATAGTGAGGTCATCCTGGGCTTTGCTTTTATCTATATGTCCTTGAATATGCCTTCCAAGCCTGGCTTTTCCCATGCTTTGCAAATTCTTCCATTTAGAATCACAGAATAGTTAGGGGCAGAATGGGTTGCCCAGGGAAGTTGTGAATGCTCCATCCCTGGTGGTGTTCAAGGCCGGGTTGGACGTA